>JAJOOO010018420.1:0-29907 GCA_029582685.1 Solanum piurae | reverse complement strand
GCTAAACAAGTTCCCGGTAACTTCCGAAGCACATTTTTAAGAACTTTTTGGGTCATTTCAAATATAATCATTTCATTAAGTTCTCGACTCCAAACTCACATATGAGGCTCTAGTTTCACTCTATCATTTTCTGAGTCGTTACAGCATGGAACCCAAACTCAAACTGTTAGCATACCAGAACGTGGTACCATATCCAATGATTATGCCAGAACATGGCGACCGATCCCATAATTATGTCGAAACGTGGCAACCGATCCAAGTTAGTATGTCAGAACGCAACACCCGATCCATTTAACAAGCCACAATCACAATAACAAAGTACATTCTCATAATCATACAATTAAGTCATGATTCATGGCATTCATCATTCATATATCCTGATTTACAATTAATGTGATCAATAATGCAACATTCACATACAAACATGTATCATAATGAAGTAAGAACAAACAAACATCACACAATGATAGAATCACAACTATCACCTACCTCAAAACAAGCTTGAAACCCTAAGAAACTTGATTCTTCCCTTTTCGGATTCGTTCCGCTTGTTCTTGGTCTACAAACAATCAATATAATACAGGAATCAATAAACAATCACTAATTACCCGGATTATTAACAATTCTAACAACCCTAAATCATACCCATGATCCCACAACCCAAATTAGGGCTTTTCCCACCATAGATTCTAGATCAAAACTATACCCCATCGATAATTACCCATTACATTACGTTCAACAGATCGAAAAATGGATTCGGGGAGTTAAAACCTTACATTTAGCCTCAAAGATGGTGGACAACTGTCAAGAAGTTTCATGGGTTCGTTCATTAGCTCTCAAGTTCAAAAATTGCAGAATAAAATGTTTTTGGGGTTTATTTATGACTTTAAGTCGCGTCGGGCCCGCCACAGCGGTCCTCACCCAGCTACTGCGGCTCCGTCCTGGCGACCAAAATCACCGCCAAAGCGGCTTGCACGAAACAGTGAATTATTTAAAGAATTCCAAAATCCCTATTTCACAATACGCTTTCAACCAACGACACTCAGAAACTATCTGTTCACGCTAAGATCAATTTCGGGAGTTCTGCTCACCCGAATTCAATTTCATAAAGTCGTAGGGATTTCTTAACGACTTATCTATCTACTCATGTGATCAAAATCATAAATAGATCACCCAACTGCTACCAGATTTCTCTAGACTTTAATGACTCCGATTTCATCCAAATCTGGACTAGGTTGAGAAATTCCAAGTTACTACGAAAAAAATTTCCGACCCAAAAATTTTCTCCGTTGGCTTTTCTAAAACGACGGAATCCGCTCGTTACAAATAATTTGTTGCTTTATACAATTTTTCCTATTTAAATACCATTTATGATAGTTCGGGATATATTTGTCCTTTTTCCCCTTTTTTTTTTTTGTGTGTGTTAGAGTGTGTGAGGTGAGTATTGTGGAGTTAGTGAGGATGGTAGTGCAGGTTACTGTTTTAGGTCGTTTAGGTCTTTGTTTATTATTATTTTTTTATATTTATTTATTTATTGGTTTTTGTTTTTGAAAGGTAACAATATAAATAATGATAAATATAGAAATTAATTATTTTATGTTAATAAAATATAGAAAAGTTAAATGACTAACCCAAAAATAAAATGCAACTAATAGATATACTAAAATCATTAGTTTATTTATCAAAATCTAAATTAAAAGAAGACATATTTTTTTGTAAATTTTTCTTTCTTTGTTAAAATGAAGAAAAAAAACCAATACTTGTCTTAAAATGGGACTCTAATTTTGTAGTTTTCTAATAGTTTAAAATAAACTTATTAAAATGAGATAAAAATCAAAATATTTAATTTAGATTTTTAATAAAAAATATGTAAGCACTAAAATAAAGCGAAATTTGAAAAGGAATCATATTTTAATTTAACCACAGAAAATTTCTCTCTTAAAAAAGAATTTTGAGGAAAAATATAACCAACATATGTCATTATATTAAGACGGAATGACCTGGGAGACCCTTATATTTGGCTCGAATTGTCAACTAGACCCTTCTACTCATGACTTTGCCAATTGAACACTTAAACTCAATGAAACACAATATTTTAAGTGTCACTCATAATTAAGAGTCTCCCAGATCATTCCGCTTTATATTAAAGCTATCACTCTAATAAGTAATGTACATATAAAACAAATAATGAAGTCACTCATAATTAATATGCTCTCTCCGTCTTTTAGTTTTTTTTTTTCAAAAAGAATTTCACAAAACAATTTTTTTTTGAATTTTCCTTCATTACAACCACACAAATATCTAAAGATCTTTTTAGATCACAAGTTTTCTTTTTTAAAAAATCTTCTTAAACGTCATATAAAATTAAAAGGTGTCACATAAATTTGAACAGAGTAAATAATAAAAATTTCAATAAAAGGAAGTGTTTTGTGTGTTTTAAAGGGTTTTTAGTGATAGTAACACACAAGAATATGATGCAATGAATAAAACTATTTCTTCATTTATCAAAATTTTCAAATTGAATCCTTAGATATAAAAGACCGTTTCACCGTAAAGTAAAACTATTCAACTTCGTTTCTGTTAATAGGAAATAAAGTAATCTTCATTTTCCTATTTTCAAAGTGGTCCATGCACATGCCAAATTCAAATATGCCAAATAAAATTACTATTTCTTTTCAATATTCCATGAAAAAAGACGCACTCCAACACAAAAGCCAAAAGGTACATCATTAAAAAGCAAAAAGCAAAAAATCAATAATGGAAGACATAGACATTGTATTCCACAACAGCATCACCAGTCTTGAAATCGAAAGTATGAGTCTTCGCCTGAACATAACCACGAGCAAATCTGAAAAGCCCACTTCCCCCGACAATAGGCATCTCCCGAACAATGGACATCACCGAATTCCGTCCCAAAATACTTAAGCTACTCCCATTATACTTTCCTTCAACAAAAACAAAGTTAAGTACCATCAATAAACTAATATCATTGATTGAAGCTTGTGCATACATTCCTTGTGCTCTTCCAACAATTTTGGAATTTGCTTCTGGTCCAACTGTTAAAGGGTCGTCAATCATTGCTGTTAAACCAAATCCGGTGGCTGACCGGTTGGTCACGGCGGCTTCTGCTATTTTCACGGTGGTTGGGTTTTTTCCACTGACTATGTCATGAAAGTAGAAGTGAAGGTGGCTGAGTTTCTCTCTCTTCAAACCCATTGCTTTCTTCGATAATTTTCTGGAAAATTCGTGACAGTTTCCATACGTAAGGATTGAAAGGAGAACAAAGAGGAATAAAAGGGAACAAAGTTTCGACATGATTTTTATGCAACTTCACAATTCAAAGATTATAAGTTCTCGTAGCTAATATATATAGTAGTACGGGTGGGTGTTTGGTTCGATTTTTTCTACTTTGATTGAATGATTTTTCAATGAGAATAAGAATAAAATGAAGTTAAAATTAAAGTATAAAAACACTTTAAATTAAATAATGATGTCTCCCCATTTGTTGACATCCACTTTTTGCTTCATAATTTTTAAAGTTAATATTTTTAAATTTTTTATTCGTTAAATAGTTTATAATACATTTGTCATAATTTTAATACAACTTATTGATATTTATCCTTATTTATGAAAATATTAAGATTTTCAATAGTTAATTTTGACTAATATTATTTTTCTCAAAAGTTGTTGTGTATAAACATAATATTGTTTTACTTTCATTAAATTCTTATTTTTTTGTTACATCGCTTTTTTTTATATGTCGTTTGTTACCTTTATTATATATATTTGTATTCATTTAATTATTTTTAGTATGATCTAAAAATATGTTTGAAACACAAAATTACATACACAAGATATTTAATTAACCCAAAGTTTTGGACACAAATAAGAGAGAAGACTCAAAATAGTCTCTCATTTTTGGGGTTAAGACTCAAAATCATCCTTAAGTTTTCACATGGAGCACTAATAGTCCTTCATGTTTGCAATATTGATGCACTTTTGGTCTTTCCCTAAACTTTTACCTATTTTTTAACATTAATTTTGTTCATAATTTTATGTAAGGAATGTCACGTCGTCTTTTTATATATTTAGTAGAAATAATAACTTTATGTGAGAAAAAATGAGAAGAACACCTTGTATGTTCAGTATAAATATTATTGCAGCTAATCTAAAACACATTGCAAGAAAAGAAAAAATTGTACTATTGCACGTGAAATCGTCGTGATGAACCTCTCGACTTTACCTACAATACAATCTCTACTAAACAAAATAAGATGTTTTTATTCTCACAATCTCTCACATGAAGTTATTATTTCTATTAAATATATAAAATGACGATTAAATATTTCATACATAAATTATAAATAAAATTAATATTAAAAAATAGACAAAATTTTGAAGAAAAACTAAAAGTGCACCAATATTGCAAACATGAGAGATTATTTATGTTTTATGTAAAAAATTCAAAAATAATTTTGAGTCTTAACTCAAAAATTATGAACTATTTTGGACCTTTTCTCACACATAACAAATAACAACAGATCTCCTTCCTCTTCACACCCAGCCACTCCAACACCATTACACCACCAAAAACCAGCCCATGTAACCAACAGATCTCCCTCAAGCTTCACTGCCGACGAGCAACCACGAACCATCGGACACCTACCCCCATTTTTTCTTTGTCTCCATCGACTTTAGTTTATCCCCAAACCAGACCCCAAACGCCATAAACAACCAAACGAACCCCTGTTCTTCCGAGAATAGAACCAGCCACGAATCCACCGGCGTAACAACAACAACAGCGACAACCATGAACTCCGGCGAGCCTCTGCAGATCAGCAACCACAGCTAGCTCCGAGCTCCAACCAAATCTCGAGCTCAATAATGGATGCCTTTTTTCCATGACCCTGCTTTCCCCTTTTTGTCCCCATTTGGATGGTTTATTATTTTGTGCACTTTTAATTGTCATAAAAGTTAAATAATACGAATTTGGATTAATATTTATGATGTATTTTTCATCATATTAAAATGCAAAAGAAAAAAATTTAAAATATTTTTTGTATAATTTTTAAATATCTAAACTTTTTATTTAAAATATCGAATTGATATAATCTAATTTAACTTTAAAAATTAATTAAAGCAATTTTCAGAAAATATAACATGACAACTAAAAATACACGAAGAAAAAGAACCTAAAATACCTTTGAACTATTAGAAATGGTACAAAATTACTCTTCATCCATCTACTGGCTCCTAAATACCCCTGTCATCCACCTTTGGGTCTAATATTAATCACTTTTATAGGGAATTATCATTCAAAAAATAATTTAAATACGTGGCGATTATCTATTGTTACAATTTAATTACTTAAATTAATTTACATACTCACCCATTACTGATTATGTCCGACCCAAATTAACTACACTCGATCAAGTTAACTACACTTGACCCAAATTAAGTACACCCACTCCAAATTACATTTACTTCACCAATTAAAATAAATATACCCTTCATTGCAAACATTGTAGTTCCTCTTCCAATCTTCTTCTCCAATATATTCGCCTACAATCTCGAATAAAATACTAGTCTTTGAAATAATGTGAGATTTGAATTATATATTAATAGTGTTATTTATCATCCCATAAATAGCTCTATAAGTTATGAATTCTAAATTTTAGAATAAATAAGTTTATATTGGGTTCTAAATAAATTACTTATACATGTCAAGTCAACTTTTATGGATCTTCAATAAAAGCTACTAAAAGAAATATATATACTTGTCCTTTTCTCAAAAGAAAAGGTTTCAAATTTCTATAGATTTAGGATCTCTAGATTACATTAAATTAACTATTATATGATCTTTTTAAATATAATTCTCTTTTATCAAATGATTTATTGTTATTTGAAATTTATTTTATTAACTTCTGCTTAGTATACCGTTATTGATTTTACAACTAACTAATGAAAAACTAGAAGATCGAATGACATGTAGTGATAGTTATCTCAAATCTACATGTTTTTGAGTTATTTATAGACTAGTCGAGTCTGTCAAACCCCTCTTCACCACAAAGAGACTTTTGATGGGAGAAATATCATTTTATAGAAAAAGGACCCTTCTAAAACATGGTGATACATGTGTGTATTTAGGTAGTATTTTTGAAATTGTAGGCGAATTTATTAGGGAAGAAGGTTGAAAGATGAAGTGAAATGTTGGGTATAAAGGGTGTATTTTTTTAATCGATGGGGTAAATGTAATTTAGGCCAGGTGTAGTTAATTTGGGTCGGGTGTACTTAATTTAGGTCGGGTGTAAGTAGTAATAGATAGGTTCGTAAATTAATTTAAGTAATTAAATTGTAACCAATAGATGGTCGTCACGTATTTAAAAAATTATTTTAATTATTTAGATAATCTTTTGTAAAAGTGGTCAATATTGGACCCACAGATGGATGACAAGGGTATTTGGGAGCCAATGGGTGGATGACAGGGGTATTTGAGAGCAAATAGGTGGATGGAGGATAGTTTTGTAATATTTATAATAGTTAAACGGTACTTTAGGCCCTTTTCCGTTATTTATTTACTTATTTTATCCTTTATACATCTTGTTGCATGGATGATGAACAACACAAGTTAAAATTGGTGAATGAAAAAATGTCTTCGCAAATTTTCGATGTTTCTCAATTTTAAAAGATGAAATTTTGATTCAAGTTCATATATATTATATCTTAAAATTAGTCCATAAAAAATTATTCTTGATTTGTAAGGTCTTTCATGTATATAAGATAAATTTTATTTTTGAGTTATTATTTATTTTATTTATTTTGATTCATATTAATCTATTGCTAATATTTTTATTAAGCATGTTTATAGGTATCCAGAGTTGTTTTCTAAGGAAGATATTCGGAAAAAATTCAAATACATTTTAAAATTATTTATCGTGATTTACATATATATTTGACGATAGGCAAATACTACTCTATTTTTCATATTATTATTTTACTTTATTATTTGTATACTAAATAAGAAAAGAATATTGTAATTTTAAATTATGTTATGTATGCATTTAATTATTGTTTTCTTAAAAAAAATGGTTACTAACATTTTCAGCAAAAGAAGATGATATAAGGATCTTTTTTTTCCTGGATGTTAAACGTACTTTTTATATATAGTTAAACAGTTACAGGCCTAGTGGTCATTACGTTTTCACCATAGTTGGTGATTATAGGTTAATTCCCAAAACGTGCTAACTTATTACAAGTAGTCTTTAATACTAGTTTAGTAGTTTATACTCCTAACTGGTCCGCCTGGATTAGAGCTAGGACTGAATCCGGTGGAGTGAACATGAAAGTAGGTTGTGAGGACGGTGTTAGCTTGGTACAATTTCGCACAAAAATTCTGTTTCTTTGTTGGCTTGACGGAAGTTATGGTGAACCATTGGATTCCCAAACTTCTTCATAAGCAACCTGCAAGAAGTGATAGAGGATGTGTAAACAGGTTTTGGGTAATTTAGTGTGTCAATTAATTCTGTAGAATTAGTTTCAATCTCAATGGAATTTAAATTATGAGCAATGGCAAGCTTTAGCCCACCGATAAGCGCTTCAATTTCCGTTATGGCATGGTTGTAAGCATGTATGCCTATACAGTAACCTATGATCCAATTACCATTCCGGTCTCTAACAACACCACTTATTCCCCCTTTGTTTGTAGCCTTAGAGAAGGATCCATCAATGTTAAGCTTATGGTTAGTGATATGAGGGGGATGCCATTTTATGTGAATAATCACAGGAAAGTTGGGGTTGGAGGAATGGTTGGTACCGTGGACGTATTCAAGAATCTTTTTTCTCACCATGTCTGTGGAGAGAAACGAGTTCTTAATTTTGTAAACATTATTGTTTAGGTTGACCCAAAGATTCCACAAGGCAAAAGGGAAGAATTCTATCCAATTATATGAGTTGTGGTCTTGCCGCAAGGTCATCTCTTTCAAGACGAGAAGTCAATCACTGTGTAAAGTAATATTAGGAGTAATGATACCAAAATTCAGCCAACACTTTTTTGCTACGTAGCAATCCATCAAAATATGGGTAACAGTTTCTTCATTTTGCTTACTGGCATAAAGGGTCATCAATTATACCAATATGATAGAGATAAGATCTAGTAGGAAGCTTATCGAAAGAACACAACCAGAGAAAGAATTTTATTTTGCTAGGGGTATTCAGATTCCAAATCCAACAGTATGGGGAAAGTTGAGTAGTGTGGGAAGTGAGAGTTAAGGAGACAGATTTTGTTATGAATAAACCATTCGAGTTTCCCGCCCAACATGGTTTATCACATTCCAAAGATTTTGGGTACATGCAAATTGAATTTGCTTTTTCGAGGAGATCTTCGGGGAATAAAGAAAGAAATTTTACCCAATCCCAATTAAAACCATCCCAAATTTTGGAGAGAGTAGCTTTATCCTCATGCCAAGTTAGCGGTCCTTATAGGATATGCCATAGTGGGGGAGTGTTTGGTATCAATTTGTGGTACCAAAAACTGATGGATTTACCATTAATCAGGGATCGGGTAGTGTTGTTTTCACAAATACCTCTTCCTTTAAAAACAATATCCCAGATAAAAGAATTCTTAGGGGGTTCTTCCTATTATTATACTTTGAAAGAGTTGGTTTGGTTCTTGTGGAATCAAACTCAATGGAAGATGAATTAATATGAAAATTTGGTAGGAAGATAATTAGTACAAAATAAAAGTCAAGATAGTATCTTAGTAGGTGAAATTTAGGTAAACCATAAAATGGTATCACATGTTTAACCTTGACATTTTTGACACATAGTGATGTCATGGATGACATCAATATGAAGAATTCATTCATATAAATAGGTAGCTCTTAATTCAATTTCAAATCATCCTCTCACTTGCCTTCTCACCTTCTAAGGTATTTGATATTCTTTCTCTTGTAGTATTTCACTTGTATTCTTTGCAGAGCAAAATAAATATTGGTGCAGTTGTTCTTTGGTGGACGTAAGATCATTTTGATCCGAACCATGTTAAATATTGTTGTTCTTCCTTATTCTTTATTTTCACGTTTCCGCTAAAAATTGGTATCAGAGCCAAGGTTCTGTCTGAGTATGTTTTGTGGTTGCAGCATAGTCTTAACTTCCACATCAGAAAAAAATTACTTTGGTTTTCTGTATTTTCAAATACATTGTAGTAGAAAAGGAAGAACAAGTAAAGATGAGTTCCATGAAGTTTGAAATTGATAGATTTAGTGGGCGCAACAACTTCAATATCTAGAAGATCCAGATGATGGCGTTACTGCGGAGGGAAGGTTCAATCCATGCTATTGACGGAAAGTACCCCGATAAGATATTGGATTCCGACAAGGAAAAGATTGAAGGAGATGCATTGAGTGTAATCCAACTGTCCCTTGCACCTAACGTACTTTGTGAAGTGAGTACAAGTACCGAGGAGACGGCCAAAGAGTTATGGAACAGGCTGGAAGGGCTTTACCAGGACCGGTCAGTGACAATAACGATGTTGGTACAACGGTGTCTTCACACATTTAAGATGGATTTGGGTACTTTGTTGCAAGACCATCTAGATGTGTTTAACAAACCTGTGATGGACTTACAGACTGCTGGAATTAAAAAGGATGAGGAGATAGTAGCATGTGCTTTGCTATTTTCATTTACTTCAAAATATCGTGATATTGAGAATTCAATAATGTATTGCAAAGAGCCTATCACTCTTGAGCAAGTGCGGCAAACACTTAACTCTTGTGATGTGCAAATGTATTTTCAAGGAGACAAAGGTGACGAAGCTAGTGGGCTCTTTGTGAGAGGTCGTACTAGCCAACAGGGAAGGAGCAAATCAAAGTACAGATCAAAGTCTCGTGTAAACAAGAAGAATGCAGAGTATTGGGGTTGTCACAAGAAGGGGCACTTTGAACAAGATTGCCCTATGTCGAAGTCCAAAGAAAAGGCGAGTGCATCCATTATTGTGCAAGTACATGATTCTAATGATGATTATGTACTAACAACATCATGCAATAGTGAAGTTTATGACAATAAATGGGTCTTAGACTCTGGTTGTACTATGCATATGACATTCCGAAGAGATTGGTTCAGCAGCTATGAAACAAGTGGAGGAACCATATTAATGGGCAATAATGCAACTTGTAAAATAGTTGGCATTGGTTCAATTCGTGTTCACTGCCATGATGGAACCGTGAGGACTATTACAGAAGTCCGTCATGTTCCTGATCTGAAGAAAAAATTGATCTACATGGTACTTTGGATAAACAAGGCTTCAAGTACATGAGTGAAAGAGGAACCATGAAAGTGACTAAAGGGTCTTTAGTCATGCATGTTGAAGGCCAAGCTAGAGGATGGCCTCTACACACTTGCGGGAAGCACCATTATTGGCTCTATAAATGCATCAACAGTGTAGTTATCTAATGATGACAAGGCAAAATTATGCCACATGAGACTAGGTCATATGAGGGCACGAGGATTGGAGATGTTGAGCAACCGCAACCTTTTGAATGGTGAGAACATCATCACACTTGAATTTTGTGAGCATTGCGTCTTAGGGAAGCAAAAAAAGGCCAGCTTCAGCACTAGCAAGCACAAGATGGGAGGGGTGCTAGACTACATCCATTCATATTTATGGGGTCCCTCTAAGCTTCCATCGAAGGGAGGAAAGAGGTATCTTCTCACATTCATTAATAATTTTTCATGAAACATTTGGGTGCATTTCTTGAAGGCAAAAAGTGATGTTTTTGAAGCATTTAAAGAGTGGAAGATTTTGGTTGAAAATCAAATGGAGAGAAAAATTAAGTATCTTCGCACAGATAATGGCTTGGAGTTTTACAGTGAAGAGTTCAATGATTTCTACAAGGTTCATGGGATCGCAAGACATAAAACGGTCAAGCACACACCACAGCATAATGGAGTTGCCGAGAGAATGAATAGAACTCTTCTTGAGAAAGCTCGTTATATACTCTTACAAGCCAGCATGTCCAAAGTATTGTGGGCTGAAGCAGTTCATACTGCTTCTCATATTGTCAATCGATCTCCAGCATCAGTGATTGACTTTAAGACTCTGAATGAGGTATGGTCATGTGAACCCTTTAACTATTCATACTTGTGAATATTTGGGTGTCCAGTTTATTATCATGTTAATGAAGGAAAGCTTGAACCAAGGGCTAAAAAGGTCATATTTGTAGGTTATGTAGATGGAATAAAAGGGTACAAACTTTGGTGTTTTTCTTTACTCAAATTTGTAGTTAGTAAAGATGTTACCTTTGATGAGTCCTCTATACTTGATCCTCGTAAAGTTTCTGTGGATTATCAAAAAATGAGAACAACGAACCAGTGGAGCTTACCAAGGAACGAGATCAAGAGACTCAAATTGATGAGTCAAAATATGCAGATCTTGAAGAACTTGTTGTCAATGAACCATACACAATTGCGAAGTGAAAAGACAAAAGGCAGATACGGAAACTGGAACGTCTTATAGAGCAATAAAATCTAATTGCATATGCGTTCGTAGCTGCAGAAGAAGAGATTAAGGATCTCGAGCCCTCCTCGTATGTTGAAGCAACTTCTTGCAAAGATGTTGCACAATGGTAGTTAGCCATAATGGAAGAGATGGAGTCTTCACAAAAATGAGACATGGCCTTAGTTAAAAGGTCAAAGGGGAAGAGGCCAGTTGGATGCAAATGGGTCTACAAAAAGAAAGAAGGTATTCCAAAAGTAGAAGATGTTAGGTTCAAGGCGAGATTGGTTGCAAAGGGTTTCAGCCAGGAGGAGGGAATTGACTACAATGAGATCTTTTCTCCAGTCGTGAAACATAGCTCAATTCGCGTGTTACTAGCATTGGTTGCACAATTTGATTTAGAGTCTCAGCAGCTTGATGTCAAAACTGCTTTCTTACATTGTGATCTAGAAGAGACAATCTATATGCATCATCTTGAAGGTTTCCTAGCTGAAGGAAAAGAAGATCATATATGCCAACTAAAGAAATCTTTGTATGGTTTGAAGTAATCCCCTAGACAATGGTATAAGAGGTTTGATGCATTCATGACTACACATGGATTTTTTAGAAGTGCATTTGATAGTTATGTGTATCACAAGAAAATGTATGGTAACTCTATGATTTATCTATTGTTGTATTTTGATGATATGCTTATTGTTGCTAACAACATCACAGAGATAAATACTTTGAAGAAACTGTTGAGCAAGGAATTTGACATGAAGGATTTGGGAGTTGCAAAGAAAATCCTTGGAATGGAGATTTCAAGAGAAGACGGTGTTGTACATCTTTCTCAAAAGAGGTACTTCGAAAAGATTCTTGAGAGATTCTATATGCATATGAGCAAGCCTGTAAGTACATTTTTAGCTTCTCATTTCAAGCTTTCAGAGTTACAAATACCCCAATCTATGGATGAGGTAGAGCATATGTCAAAGGTTCATTATGCAAGCACAGTTGGTAGCACTATGTATGTTATGGTGTGCACACGTCCAGATATTGCTCAAACTGTAAGTGTGGTAAGCAGGTGCATGGCAAATTCAGGAAAAAGGCATTAGGAAACTGTGAAGTGGATATTGAGATATCTCAATGGAGCTCCTGATGTTGGCCTAACCTTCCAGAAAAGTGAAGGTATTTCAATTCTCGGTTATGTAGATTCTGACTATGCAGGGGATCTTGATAGAAGGAGGTCCACAATCGGATACATCTTTACTCTCGTTGGTAGTGTCGTTAGTTGGAAATCAACTTTACAGTCGATTGTCGCTTTGTCTACAATAGAGGGAGAATATATAGCCGCAACGGAGGCAGTGAAAGAAGCTATCTGGTTGAAAGGTTTGGTGGCAGAATTGAGTTCGATTCAACTGGAATTTGTTCTTAGATGTGATAGTCAAATGCTATTCATTTGATTAAAAATCAAAGATATCATGAGCGCACCAAACACATGATGTCAGATTTTATTTTATTCGAGATGTCGTTGAAAATGAAGCTATCAAGGTTGAGAAGGTTATCACATATAATAACGTTGCAGACATGTTGACCAAGATAGTCCCGCTTGCCAACTTTGCACACTACAAAGACTTGGCGGGAGTATGCATCAATTAATGCAACTCTGAGAGAACAACTGCTAGGTGGAGCTAGTATGTTCAACAAAGGCTTGATTCTTCTTGTTTCTTACAACGGGATTGCCCAGTAAGCTTAGAAGTTTTGGCCGGAGTTGTTTATATGCATGCTCGGAACGCAAACCAAGGTGGAGATTGAAAGAGTTGGTTTGGTTTTTGTGTAATCAAACTCAATGGAAGATGAATTAATATGAAAATTTGGTAGGAAGATAATTAGTACAAAATAAAAGTCAAGATAATATCTTAGTAGGTGAAATTTAGGTAAACCATAAAATGGTTTCTCATGTTTAACCTTAACATTTTTGACACATAGTGATGTCATGGATGACATCAATAGGAAAAATTTATTTCTATAAATAGGTAGCTCTTAATTCATTTTCAAATCATCATCTCACTTGCCTTCTCACCTTCTAAGGCATTTGATGTTCTCTCTCTTGTAGTATTTCACGTGTATTTTTTGTAGAGTGAAATAAATATTGGTGCAGTTATTCTTTGGTGGACGTAGGATCATTTTGATCCGAACCACGTTAAATATTCTTGTTCTTTCTTGTTCTTTATTTTCACGTTTCCACTAAAATACTTCACTATTGAGGTTTTAGCCCAAAGGTTGTTGTGGTAAAGTCTCCAAGCTAGACCAGTGATGAGAGTTTTGTTTTTAGTATGCACTGATTGGAGTCCTAAGCCACCACAATTCTTAGGAGTAGTGACTTTTTTCCGAGCGACATAGAGCATTTTTCTCTTGAGATCGGTAGAGCCCAGATAAAATTCCTTTGAATTTTGTCGATGGCGTTGGAGGTTTTATTGGGGAGGTCGAAGTATTGCATAGTATGGGATGGAATAGCATTGCGGGTAGATTGAGCGAGAACTACTCGGCCTGTAGGAGTAAGAAAGTTAACTTTCCAAGTGGAAAGCTTTTTCTTCATATTGTCGATAATGTATTTAAAATCAACATGCTTGGGCTTTTGATTAAGAATGGAAAAACCCAAATACTTACCAAAGTGATCAGATGAGTTGATATCGAAATAGCGCTTTATCAAGAGCTTTGTATTCTCTTTGCAGCCTTTAGAGAAAATAGCTTTGGATTTATTTGAATTAATTTTTTGGCCAGATAGGTTGCAGAAGTAATTTAGGCAGCCATACATTATGTGAATAGATGATTCTTTTGCTGTGGAGATAAGAGTAAGATCATCGGCAAAGAATTAAGATAGTTGGGGACCATATTTACTTAAGGTGATAGGTTTCCATCGCAGAATATCAACCTGGTAATTTATATACGAAGAGAGCAGTTCCATACAGAGGATAAAAATATAAGGAGACATGAGGTCTCTTTGTCTTATACCTCTGGATGGTGAGAAAAAAATAGTTTGCGTACCATTTACTAAATCCAAGATCTTACTAGAGGTTATGCAATTCATAATGAGTCTAGAGATCTTAGGGGGGAATTTAAAGTAAATAAGGGTGCAGTAAACAAAGGACCATTCAAACCTATCGAATGTTTTTTCTAAGTCAATTTTGAGCATTAGACATCCTTTAGAGCTCTTGGTTTTATTGATATGAGACATAAGTTCTTGAACCAAAATGATATTATCGCAAGCCCTACTGCCTTTAAGAAAATTGGATTAGAATGGGCTAATAAGCTTGTCGAGGAAAGGCTTGATACGATTAGAGATAATTTTAGTAATAATTTTAGGGCAAAGGACATAAATCACATACTTTAAAGCCAAAATGACCATTTGTCCCTTATAAGTTTAAAATGACTGAAATCCCTCAAAAATTTAAAACACGGATACAATAATTCAGCACTGTTACATTAAATATATAGCGCGGATACATTATTAATTAACTGTGTCTAGTTTATTTCAAGTGTTAATGTATCAATATATGATTGTTCTGATTAATGTATCGTTGAAATTTGTTGAAATAGTACGGAAACATTACAGGCTAAAATTATGATACAATAATTGTGTCTAGTTTATGTCAACTGTTAATGTATCAATATATGATTGTTCTGATTAATGTATCGTTGAAATTTGTTGAAACAGTACGGAAACATTACAGGCTAAAATTATGATATAATAAATGTGTCTAGTTTATGTCAAGTGTTAATGTATCAATATATGATTGTTCTGATTAATGTATCGTTGAAATTTGTTGAAACAGTAAGGAAACGTTACTATCTAAAATTATGATACAATAATTGTGTCTAGTTTATTTCATATGATAATGTATCAATATATGATTGTTCTGATTAATGTATCGTTGAAATTTGTTGAAACATTAAGGAAACATTATTGTCTAAAATTATGATACAATAATTGTGTCTAGTTTATTTCATATGATAATGTATCAATATATGATTGTTATGATTAATGTATCATTGAAATTTGTTGAAACAGTACAAAAACATTACAGGCTGAAATTATGATACAATAATTGTGTCTAGTATATTTCATGTGTTAATGTGTCAATATATGATTGTTCTGATTAATGTATCGTTGAAATTTGTTGAAACAGTACGAAAATGTTACAGGCTAATATGAAGCTCGTTAGGGTTATCCTGCGCAATCTCAAGAAGCAACAAATATTTGGATATTTGGCGCTGATAGTTGCAGGTATGAATGTCGGCATATGGCCCAAAAATATTCCCATTCGCATGCCGAATATGAAGCTCGTTAGGGCTATCCTTTTCAAACTCAAGAAGCAACAAACATTTGGATATTTGGTCCTGATAGTTGCAGGTATGAATGTCAGCATAGGCCCAAAAATAGAATTTGTAAACAACTAGAAAGCCTAGACATTCATGTACTTTTTCAAATCTTGTACAAAGTCATTGTTGTATGATGCACCAAATTTTAAATAGTGTGTAGGGATTTGCTTGATAACATAACTCATAGTCTGTAAGAATCCAAAAACATAACAAAATATTATGCAAAAATAACAACCTTGTTATTAAGATGATACAAAATATAACACATTGTTAAGAAAGACACATTAATGACTGAGATACAAAAAATAACAGATACAAAAAATAACAGATACACAAACAGACCCACAAACAAAACACGTATGATACACATACAGACCCATAAATAAAACACATTATATGTAACTGATACAACATTTACTATGAAAGACACATTATATGTAACTGATACAATATTTAGTATGAAACTTGAAATAGCAGATACACATACACAGACCCAAAAACAAAACACAAACGATACATTAATGACTAAGATCTACTGAACAATGCATGTTATAACTGTTGAAATAAAATACATTATAATTTGACTTAGTTAGGGTTAGTGTATAAATTGATTACAGATAATAACGATACATTAAATAAGAGACCTGAATTTGTGCATTTTTTGTATCATAAATTGATTAACTAACAAAAAAAATTACAATATTCGAAAGAAGAAGAACTAAAACCTAACCTCAGGTAATGGAGGTCGAGAAATTGGAGGAGCAAATTTTCGACCCCTTTTTTAGGGGTTTTAGGAACAGTTTTTGAAGATGAAGCAAAATCGTTTTTCTTCTTTCCATCTTTTACATTCGCCATTAACAATGGGTCGTGTAGGCTTTTGGATCTGTTCTCTGCCCAATCAATATCTTCATAGTCATATATCCGATTAGTGTTAGCATCATCCATCTGATTCAACAGTTAGAAGAACAAACAAAAGAGTATTTCAACAGTATATGAAGAAACAAAAGAGGATTACAAGAAAAGTACCAAATTTATCTAGGGTATACACAGAGAGATACTTGATTTTGAAGAATATTGGAGAAATCAATTGTCAAAGAAAATGTGGAGAAGTTTTAGGAGAGAAATAAGAAAAGAATGAACTCTGATTTTTGGCGTAGGAAAGGCCCAATATTATATTCGTGAGATTTTTTTACTTAAAAAGAGAAAAAGAGGGATTTTGGGGATTAATAAAACTATTAAGGGAAAATAGTAATAAGTAAACTTAAGGGGGAATTTGTGTCATTTTGCCATAATTTTATACACAGTGTTACACAAGCCCATAGGTCTAAAATTCCTTAGATTCTTAAATTTTGGGATGAGACAGAGGTAAGTATGGTTCAAGGATTCAGGGATGGTTTGGGAGTCGAAGATGTAATGACAATATTTTAAGACGGAGTTCCCTACAAACTGAACCAACTAATGCACACTCCTAATAAAAATAGTAATGTCTTAAAATCAGTATTTCTTTTCTCTCTCTCTCTTGCATATTTCTCCAATTCTCTTCTTATGTAGTTTGTTTTTGGGAAAATTAACTAACTAGTCAAAATTCCCAACATAATTATTAAAAACATCTACACTTTAAAATAATTATTAAAAATATCAATATTTTAGCAAATAAATTGTATCCTAATATAATTCATTTACCTTCCTTTTATTTCTCAACTTGATCCCACATTTGACTTAATTTGATTCTGTTATCGGTGAAAAGGAAGAAAAAAAAAACTCCATTACCCACTTTTCACTCTCTCAATTTTTTACCCAAATTCTCTCATTTCTCTCTCACACACGATGTTTACCATATTCCCTCACCTCAATTAACTTTAAACTTTTCCTTGTTTAAATCGAAATTCCTCCATTCTTCTAAGAAATCTTAGTAATCATTCAAAAATACATTGTCATGAAGTATCTTATGAGATTTTCGGGATATTTGTATTCGCAATTTTGAGTGTATGTTTTGATTTTTCGCGATTTCGATTGTATAGGGTATGCGGCTAAAATGGCTGAAGAAAACAAATCTAAATTTCGACATGATCCTACCCACAATAATTGTATTATTTCTATTTATGTGTCCGGTTATATATATGTATTCATCTAATTGTTTCTCTTTCACACAGTTTTTATAAACCTTTTTGTGTCCTTTTATATTTCAGTCTATTCTTCTTCTTTTTTCTGAATATTGTATCTATCATCGTTATTGCTTTATTTACACGTATGTATCCTGTTTTGTATATGTATCCATTTGATTTTTTTTTGTTGTTTTAAGTACAATTAGTATGTCAAATAACTTTGTATTTATTTAAGCATGTTTTGTAGTATCCTTTTGTCACATTTTACTTGTTTTCCAGAATTTAGTATCCTTTTTCTAATTGCATTCATTTCAGTGTATATTGCCAGTTTGTATCCATAACAAAATTTACATATGTTTAATGAAATTTGTAGTCATTAAGTCATTTGTGTATTAATTTATTTGAACATATGTAGGGAACTAATATATCGTCACAGCTACACGAGAGCTTGTAAGTTCATATATTATATTGAATTTATTTTTCTCATTTATTTTTATCCAACATATAGTATTTTTATAGTTGGATACATATTTTTTTCTGTTTTGATCATTATGTTTGATGCAGGGATTGCGGTATTTTTCTGATTGCTTATGTTTTGTATTTGCCTTACGGCCAAGGAAATCCAACAGACACCTTTGATGTAGAATCTCTATGGCCAAGATACGATGCAGAGGCGGAGCCAGAATTTCAGGCTTGTGGGTTCTAAATTTTTAAAAAGACAACAATTTTAAAAATGACAAAACATAACTTTTGTTAATGAGATGTTAATCATGTGTGAAAATGTTACCTTAGATATTGTTATTGTAAAAACTTGATTTAATAATATGAAGAGTTGAGTAATTTATTTTCAAGTTCTAAAATATTGTTAATAAAAATGAATAATTTGTTAAATATAAATTTTGAACGTTTTTACTTTAATATTCAATATTGTTCTAAGTGAGATTAAAATTATTAGATTCACAATTAATATTTTGCCACCTAAAATATATATATTACTAGTTTCACTATGACCTTGAACCAATTATTGCCTTCAAAAGTTAAAATTTCGAAAAACAAACAACAGTTATTTAACATAATCAATTATCAATATGTAGGATAACCCTAGAATCAAAGAATAAAAATTAATTTTTGAATAGATAACTAAACAGTGTAAAAGAAAATAAATAAGAAAAAAATTGAAAAAGGAGAGACGAGAGTACATAGTACTTACCGGAGGATAGAGGTCGGATAGTAGCAATCAGATTTAGTTAGAACCCTAACTTTTAAAAATAAATTTGGGTCAAGATTTTTGAATGTCTTGGTAGAAATCAATGAGTAGATATTATTTTAGAGTATGACACAAACACTATTTTTCTGTTTATTTTCATTTATCGATTTTTTGTTTTTTTGTTTTTAAAAAATAAATGTATAAACCTACTTGTGTTATTATCTTTAGGTTAGATATTAATTCCAAAAACACTTTTTTTCATTTAACATTTTGTTTTTCAATTTATTTTTTTATTTAAATCTACGTACCTAGTCTTTATATGTTAGAAATTAATTCCAAAAATATAGTGCTTAGTGAGTTTCAAACCCACGACGCACAGACAGAGGGACTCCGATGGGTGTAGAAAGATTACTGGGCTATCCGCTTCACTGTGTTTATTGGTTCGCAGTAAATTTATTTGTACTTTATATTTGATATTTCAATACGAATATTGAATCTACGAAAAAGTCAGTGGGTTCGTTCGAACCCTCATTTGCTACAGTAGCTCCGCCTCTGATACGATGTACTTCTTTGAAACTATGGCCAACAGAAGAATGATGATGTCAGTGTCATTAGTGACAATGAGACACCTCCAAGGACCAATAGGCATCACATAGTGTGTGAAAGTAGTGAAACAATTGAAATGCTATTCAGTGCTTATTTTTCTTCTTGTTAATCTTTTAGGGTCTATAGACTTTTGTTTACTATATATTAATTTTTATAGCACTTTAGTCTGATCATTTGTAAATTAAACTTCTACAGTTTTTATATAGCAGTCAAAATGTTATGCTTTATTGTTGATTTCTTGTAGATTCTGTAATTTGTAGACATTCTTGACATTTAGTTTCTCCTCAAGGAGTACTAGTTAAATTTTGATTGAAAAGATAGTGAGATGTAATTGATGTATGGGTAATCACTATTAATTGATAGTAGGGATACAATAAAAACTTACACCATTTGAAAACAAAATATTCACTAAAATAGAATTGAAGTTTAGATTTAGAATACAAAAAAAAAAATGAAATTAATTTTATATTTTTATTTTTTTTCAAAAAGTTACTTTTGAAAGAATACAATTCATAGCTAAACTACAGTTTTATTTCTCCTTTTACATCAATTTGCCTGCATAGTTTTCGATTTGATTCACTTTACATCTATATATATTCCTTTTGTTATGTATTCACTTTATATCTATATATACTCACTTTATTTCATATTTGTATTTCATTATAAATTACTTAATTAAACTTACACATATATGTATTCCTTTATGCTCTTTAAAACACATTTTTATCCATTACATTTTACAGTATAGTTGTATTTTTCATGAAATTTGTATCATATTTTATTAGGATACATAATAATTTGTATTTCTTTTTAGCTTTTTAGTATGTATTCATAATAAATGTATTCACTTTATATCTATAGGTATGTTATATTTTTCTTCGAAATGTAGTTTTTAAATGTATTCCAACAAGTTTATATTTTGTGCTCACTTTATATTTCAAATTCATGTTATTTAAATATAACTTAAATTCATCTTGTTTTAATATTCTACATATCTTTAAAATTTATATATGTGAGTCAAATGAGACTACAATTACATTAAAACTTAATGACATACAAAATACACAAAACAAGTTAGAATCATACGCATCACCTGTATAAGCAAGGTCTTAAGAGGAAAAAATATCATTGTCGCACCCTATTTCGAACAGACCGAAACAGTTCACAACATAATATGGCTGACACTCTGATTTTGAAAGAAAATTATTTTTTTGTTTTTGTTTATGAGTCACCACCTAAATTTTAAGGAAAATTATTTTTTAAATATGTAGATGTAAACTCTGTTTTAATCTTCGAAATCAGTGAGATTCTGAGTAAGGGTTTTGGTTACTCGAGGGGAGATGTTAAGCATCCCTCAGAGCCTATCCGAAGATAGTACTTAATCTCAATTTAGAAAAATATGATTAGGAAAACTTGTTTATTTTATTTGCTTTTAAAATTTAAATGATAAGTTATTTAGTTAGTTTAAGAAAAGAGTACAATAAAAAGTACGATATATATTAGTCTTATAAAATAGCTATAATAGTAGTTTTTTTATCATATTGTATAATAAATAAATAAATGTGCTTAAATGTATGATAAATTTATATGTAAAAATATATATAGTTGTATCATAAAAAAATTATCCTTAAAATATACAAATGTTGAATTTTCAAAAAATTATCGTCTTATTAAGACGTAAATTAAAAATAAGATAGTAGTTGAGTGTAAATACGGAGTAATATGTGATGTGCAATTTGAATGAAAACATATAAAATGGAGCCTTCTAAAAAAAAATGATACTAGATGTTAAAATATTATATAAGGTTTGTGATTTTAAATATGTTTTATTATAAAGTGTGGTGTTTATATGTACGTTGTTTAAAACAAGTGAATGTTTATTATTTTATTTACATGTAAGGATAAATTAGCGATAGATTAGATTTAGTAAAATAATATGTGTAAAGTATAGGAATAAATTATAAAAATAAATAACATTCAGGATAGTAGATAAAAATAATAATAGATTATGTAGAGAAAAATATAGAATATATACCTTTGTGTTTATGACATATATAAGTATGTACCTTGTATTTTGAACCTGTTGGTCATATCTCTCAAAATCTAGAATTTTTCAAGCTAAAATCTTCACTTTTGGACCTCAAAAATCTGCATACATTAAGTTGCTTAAAAAAAATCGTTATTAACTCTTATTGAAGCAAATCTTAAATGGATACATTCTCCTTTTAAAGAGATAAAAGGAAGTCGTTTCCAAGTTCACTTTTCTTAAAAGTTAAGCTTTCACAACCAAAAGATATAATAGATGAAAACTTCATTGGAAAGCGTCGTCATAAGCCAAATGGTCTTACTAAAACCCAATATATAGAGGAATGAGATATGGGCTACTGCGTCTTACTATCATTCTAGTTGGTTTGTACAAATCCAAACACAAATAAGAGCAATCAAAATATATAAATGTTAAATACTAATTATGTAAAACGTTAGCCGAAGTAACCGCACATATATTATATAAAAAATGTAAAGCTTTGAACTGAAAAGGAAGTGTTGACACTATTGATGAGATGAGGGCTGCTAGACACGAGCAAATAATGTAGGCTATTATTGGTCGCTTCTCTGAATTGGACAGAGATGGAGTCATATACTAACTCCAAACGCGCTCCCGAGTGTACATGTGACAAACAGAGAAGAAATAGAATTAGCGACTGAATTTTAGGTTCATCAAAGACATGTATAATAAGTATCATGTAGTCATAGGCATACTGTAAATATACTCAAAAACAACAGCCACAACAACATAATACTATTCTTGCAATTCCTTGATGACATTTAAGTAATTAGTATACCAAAAACTTTAATCAATCTAGAGAGAAACATCACAAGAAGAGTCGGGTCAGGAGGTGAACACTTGTATTATTTTGTGATCTTGGTATACAATTAGAGGAAGAGCCACTGGAAAAGCTAATCAATTAAATTATTTTGGATGGTAAAGTACTACCTTAACTATAAAGTCGTAAAATAAGGGCTGAAGCGAGATCACCTTTGACTGATCACTAAACAAAAAATCAATCCACGACACTACTAGATTAATACTAGTCATTCGAGAACTCTTTGGATTAGTTCTTGTAGAATCATAAAATCAGCCCCTCAAATGGAGGATATGTATAAACCAGAATTTTCACAAATCTTGAATGAAAGATTACGTTTCAGTTAACTATGTAATGACCAGACATCATTTATCCATACTCTTATATTTTCCAGATCTTCAAACAGGGAGGGGGATGGAACGAAGGGGTACCAATTTTGAATCCAAACATATTCATCACGTAGCATTACTCTTCAATTACCAACCAGAAAGAAGTATTCAAACTAGGCATCAATAGAGACGAGATTGAACAAAAAAAAATAAAAAATGAGTAAATATAGAAGCTAAAACTTGACATATACGAAAAGGAAGTTTCAAAGGACCACGAACTTAAAGAAACAACCATTTAAGGAGCCAGCCCTATTAACTTAAAGCAATATCAGATTCACTAACCAAATCGATATTGAATTTAAGTTAAATAGAGAAGCAATATGAGACCGGGCTATAGTTATAGCTATATAGGATTTTACTTCATATAACCCTATTATCATTTAAGAATCATCCAAAGGGAGTATGTGATCACTAACTTTAATCAATAGACTAACTTTCTATGCCAAGCAGCAGAAACAACTATGAATTAAATGTGTATCTAGACAAGAGGCCTAAAGGGGGTTAACAGAACTAACTTTAATCAATAGACTTACATATTTTGGCATAACAAATTTAACATCTAATAGAGGCAGTATGTGATCACAGTCCACATGGGAATAATTTTAGGGGAAATCATGATGATGAAGTAGAACCGACAAGACAACGAGATATGATTAATATCAAATAATGAAGATGAAGATGAAGATGCTTCAGGTTATGCGAAACGGACTATGAGAGAGAGTATCCGAATTTAATATCGACTGTGAACAGTCTTGAGCCATCATTCCATCCATATAAAGAAACCACGTAACTTAAAAGGAAGCATCTGAAATTTAACTGATTGTTAATGGAGTAAAAGACAGGCCATTAGTCACTTTTGAATTCACAATTCACGACTCTAACCAGATACAAATATCATAACTTCAACAAATTATTTACAGGCTGATTTTAATCAAAGCTAAATGAGGTAGATTGTGTAAACATTAAACAACAGAGAACTAGATCAAAGATGAGGATATTTAAACGACCATAATTGATTCATGAAAAACTAAAAAATGAATAGAGGAGATTACTGACCTTGTGTAGAGCAGCAAACAAGAGGTTCAACGTCAAGCGATTTCAACTTCAAACTTCCTCGAAACTCAAATTCAAAACAGAAAATAGAAGGACCAGAGAGATGAGATAAATATTTTTTTAACTCGAAAGCTTTTGTTACGTTTTTGCCTTGGTGATTTTCCGACCACTCCTGGATGTTTTTTAACTGATTTCTCCCCTGTTTGTGGATGTTCATCCCCTGATCCCCGAATGAAGCCAAATGGTTCCTTTTATACCCGATTTTGGGAGAGGCTTCCACTCTCAAACCCATTAGATTGAGGGCATAGCAAACCAAAATCCAACGGTTCTTTGCGTCCCTCACCTTTTTCAGGCTAGCACCGGCGGTTCCTAGGCCTGCTTTGGGTCAGAAAATTAGTTAGAAAAGATGTAAAGTTGACATGAGGAGGATATGATTGATGGACGGCGGAGGGGATGGTGTTGGAGACCGTTGGATATTGTTGTTTTCCGGCGGTCCATGGTCGTTTTCTTTGGCAGGACATGGGAAAGGGGCGAAACGTCTGGGGAAGGAGAAGAGAGAGTGAGGCGCCGTCCTTTTTCTGGAAAAGTGGAGAAGAACGTTAGTCTTGGGAAGTTGAAAGATTAGGGGGAGGTAGGGGTTGTACAATTTTGGGAAAAGATGAAAATGTCTTATTTAATTCGGGTCGTTCAATCGTTTGATCGGACGGTTAAGATAAATCAGAAATCAAAAGAAAAAGTTATATATATATATATATTAAATAATGGTAAAAGCTTAATTAACTAGGACCGTTAGATTTAATTGTAGGGTCAAGATTTAAGCTAAAGAAGCACAATCCATGTGCTCGCCTACATGGCACACACGGGTTGGCCGGTTTAAGGGGACTTGAATTGCCTAAATTACTCAAATTAAATTCATTTAAATTATAACCTCTTACTTATTAAATAGTCATAATTTATTAAATTATTTTGCAAGATTAGCTTATTTGATAAAATTAGTCACTATTAAAATTAAATTAATATAAATTAGTAACTCGTTAATTAATTAAGCTTTCTAACTTAAAAAATGTACGAAAAATACTATTGCGACAAAAGAAATTATATTTGAACAAAAGTAGATTCAATTCTTAAGAACGACACTTATTAAAAAAAATGAGAAAGTAAGTAGTAATATAATATTTTTTATAAGAAATTGAAATAAATATATGAGGTAAAAAATATATAATTAAAAAATCTTTTCGTGTTCCTATAAAAATTTCATAATGTATATATTTTATTATTATCATTATTATTATTATTATTATTACTTTAGTTAAGTGTGAAGAGTCAAAATTGGGTGTCAACAATCATCTGAATACATTTCAGTTAAATCATCATTAAAGATGTTTAAAAAAGTAACAGTAAAAAAACTAAGGGAATACAAAATTATCCAACGCTTTTAAAATTATTTTAAAAAAATATATAAACATCATTCACTATGCAATATGTGGTCCATTTCTACATGACCGCCTATTGTGCCCCTTATACCCACATGTACTAAACGAATTTTTGTTCTTCTTCTTGTACAGTTTGTTATATGTTTGTCATGAAGCTTCTTTGATGGATATCAGGAAGTCTTTTGAATTTTAATGGCAGTACTATGCCATCATCAATATAATCAGGTGCATTTCACTCGCTTTGATTAGGTAAGGGGAAGATTTGATTGTTGTATGCAACCATCAATGTACTTGGCTTGTACATGACAGAAAAATATGATCTAGGATCAAAATGTTTCTTCTTTAAAATAGCACAAGCATGTGAACGTGGCATTTCATCCATTTGGAATATCTTGTACAAAAAAAATTCAGCATACTATGAGAATTGTACCTTCATAATCCACATTGTGCACATAATTACTTATTGTACAACTTGTTAAACAAAAATAATACAATCATGTTGACCGTTACAAGTTCTACAGTAATATAGTTAAATATAGGAAAAAAGATCTGAAATATATTCGAACTTTGGTCAAAATTGTTGTTACAATATCGAACTTTGGAAAGAACCTTTTACCTCCCTGCACTATTTAATAGTGTATTTTAAAGATATATGCGTGCCCACGTGGACATCATAAATATTGCATAATTATAAATAGTAACGTGTCCACGTGGGCACATAAATACCTTTAAAATACACTATTAAATAGTGCAGGAGGGTAAAAGATCCTCCATAAAATTTGGTATCGTAACAGCAATTTCAGTCAAAGTTGAAGTATTTTTCAGACTTTTTTCCCTTAAATATATGAAATACAAAATTTGTATATAAAAATGAATATTTGAAACTTGTATACAAAACTAAATTGATTTTCAACAATATTTGTATCCAAGTCATCAATACACATAGATTTACATTAATGAGAATTGTATGTATTTTAAGTATTGTATTAAAAAAAATTATATCTCATGTCATCAATACAAGTATGAAATCAAGTTAACATTCATAGTAACAGACACAATTTGTATTTTTTTAAAATTGTATTCCATCATTGAGAAATATATTCATCTTATGTTTTTGTATTCCTAAAATATATTATAGTCAATGCTTACTTTGTATAAAATACACTAATTTGTATCCCAAAATATTTTGAATTTAAAGCAGTCAATATACGAAAGAACTTAATATACATAATATTTTTATTGAAATCCAAGAAATCAGATACAAAATAATATTAAGAAATTTAAATGTATTTTGTATCACATTCAGCCAAACCTAAATTTTTTTTAGAAAACAAATGAATACAAACTTATTTGGTATTCGAATAGATTTATATTCATTATATTTTTGTTTTGTATTCTAAACTGTCAACAAACAAAATTTCATACACACTCATACATTCAATTGTTGTATCAATCAAAACAACGTTATCTAGGATAATCAAAATTTATTTATATAAAATGAGTATTCGAATACCTGATCGATTTTGTATTTCATCGATTATTTCGAAGATATTTGATTTTAGTTGTTTGCCAAATATATATCTCACTGAAATCCTAACAAAATATTTCAAAATCCACTTCAATGCCAGAAAGAAACTCAAATCAATCGACTTCACTTCGAGATTGATTCAATATTATCAATGGAGTACAAAAATTTGATTTTTGAGTTTGAGGAATAAGGGAGAGAAGTGCCCTGTCGATTTCTCGATGAAATGTAACTGTTGACTAATTTTAAGGATATTTACCTTATTTGAAATATTCTCTCTGTTTATTTTCTCCATTCTATTTATTACCTGATTGTATTCTACCAATTTAAACAAATGAAAAAATACATAATCATCCCTATAACAAACGAAAATATTGATATTTTTAATAAATATTGAAAATGTGGCTAAGGGATCCTATTAAATGCTAAAATATTGACATTTTAAAAAAATTTCTTTTATTTTTTCTTATTGTTCTGATAGTTCATAATATTCATTTGTCAAAAATCTAATAGAGATAAATATATTAATACAAACTCATATTTAAATTCAAATAACTATGTTTTTTTATATAAAAAAAAGATAAATTAAAATGATTAAGTTTGTAATTAATTATAGGGAAAATTACGCAGTTGAGCAAACTTATACTACTTAATTAGTCATCATAGCTATAGTTTGCTATAATTACCACTTGCGACTAACATTAACCATTAATTGGGATGACTTCGAGTTTATATAATTAATCATGTTTGTATAATTCATCACATTTGTATAATTCGTAACTAACAATTCTTCGTTTGATTTGTATTTGTATACGATGGTTTGTATTTGTATATGACGATGATTTCCTTTGGTTTTTCAATTTTATCGATCACCATATACATTCAATCTTTTTGTGTTTGTATAAACGTGTAGTTTTTGGATTTTGTATAATATAATTTATATAACTTTTTAAAGTTCATATGTTTATGTTTGTATCAATTCGTTATTTTGAGTTTTATCATATTTGTATAATTCCAAACTATATTAATTACTAAATTATACAGAAACACGTGGATTATACAAACGACCCGCGAATTATACAAATATACCCGCGAATATACAAACGAGATGCAAAATACAAATTATTGCCCTCTCTCGCTCGTCTCTCTCCTCCCTCTCTCAATCTCGCTCGCCATATATACAAATACATATGTATATCAGTTACATATATACAATTATCTAACCAATATACATATACAATTGACCTCTCTCCCACTCTCTGCCCTCTCTCACTCTCCTCTCTCCTCCCTCCTCCCAATCTCGCTCGTCACGCTCCTCCCTATAACATGTAGCTACAAGTCGTAATTAGCAAATTATAACTATGGAACATAATTAAGCTATTTTGAGTGGCTATATATATGTGAAAGTTTATCTAGCTTATATATATTAGCAAATAATAAAAGTAGAAAAATTATAATCTAAATTGAAAATAAAAGTTTTTTAATATTAAATTCATTATTTTTGTAAATATGATGAATAGAAAATATTTTATGAATCTAAGCAAAGGAATAACAAAATACAACAATTGAATAGATTGAATATCACATTACTTTAAGAAAAGGAAAAAAAGGTAGTATGGTTTTTGAATGGTATATTAAAAAGGTAAAAAATACTTTAATAACTTTTGAAGACAATAATGGGTCATACATTTTTAAAGTCCACACAATTGATTACTTTTTCAATGTGTAAAGCACCACGTGGTCAAAAGAATCTGCTGAAATTTGAGTGGTTTTTTCGAAAATTTCAGTACTCCTTATTCCCAAAGTACAATTGCTCTTAAGCTGGATTATTTTACTAATTGAGATCGAAATTGCTTACTTATGACAAATTTAAATGCAAAATCACTCAAAATATAAATAATAAACTACTTTAAATTTACTTTCAAGCATAAGAGATCATTTTTTTATTTTCTTATATTTAACTATTTTTTATATAGTGCAACAAAGAGAGTCAGCAAGTATAAACATAATATAAGTCACCAGATCTACCACTCCATAATTTTTTAGAAGATTTCATATTGCCGTTTGGGAGAATTAACTAGTAAAGTTTGATAAAATTCTATTTTGTATAATAATGTATAAATTGTATATTGAGCTATATTTTTGCAAGGTAAATTAGATAATTGTGCTTTTATATAAAACTCTCAAATTAAATTACATTTGTTGATTGAAGTAGTATCTAATATAATTATTAAATAAGGAAATTTATAAGTTGATCCAATATGGAATTGGACTTGCATTCACGAGTAATCAATTGAGAACCTACTCCCCTGAAGACCAAAAGTAACAGACATTCTAATCAATTGTGGTTCAGAAACTTCACATGCATAAAAAACAAAAGTCAGAGAGAAACTGTTGTCAGGGAGTGGCTGAAGTTACTTTCTAGAGAAAGGTAACAACAAGTGTGGGAAATAGTTGTGGAGCATTTTAATCGTTCAGAAAAGCTAAATATACTGCTCAAATTTACCTGCAACACACCTAGTCAAAATATTAAAAAGGGAACATTCCAACACACACTTTGCGCTTACATAGTCATATTTTTCAGTTAACACCTGCGTATTCAATCTTTTTTTAAAAAAACAATATTTATACACACATATACATTATTATATAATATGTATACACTTGTATAAACAATGTATATATCTTGTATAAAATGTGTAACAATGTATGAAAATGTATAACACATCATTTGTTGCCAGGATGAACTTTTTTTTTTTTTTTTGGGGGGGGGGGGGTATTTTCAACAAGCTTAAACATTAATACTAAAATTTCTCATAAAATCAAGTTTGAAATTAGAACTCACTTCTTCAAGTTTGTTCAAGAATGGTGAGTT
>JAJOOO010018419.1:0-37113 GCA_029582685.1 Solanum piurae | reverse complement strand
AATGGAAGAATATGGGGTAATTGAGAGGTTTGTAATGGTTGGGGAATTTTTTTGAAGCGGGGAATGAATTTAAAATGAAAGGTTTTATTTATATGGGGTTCGGGTCGGGTCATTAGAAACCCTAACTTGGACCCACGAGACCCCGTCGACTGTCCGTGGGTCGACCTACAATCCGTCAATGGGGTCCGTAGGTCACTCCAACACTTAAAAAAAAAATTAGAAAACATACATAGGGTCTATAGATGCCATCCACGGTCCGTGGATTGACCGACAGACCGTCGATGGGACTCGTAGACCATTGTAAAAACTTGATTTCTACAGATTTTGCCTTTTCGTCCCTGCACACGTAGCAAACATTAGGCCTTCCTTTTTATATTTTCTGGACACTTTTTAGACACATACCCTATTCTATATCTAGCCAACACTAAACATAAAAAATAATAAACACCTATATAAAGAGCTACAAAATCAAAAATAAAGAGGAAAAACTCCTATAGTTGGCTAGATTGTACATCTTGGGTTGCCTCCCATGCAGTGCTTGATTTAACGTCGCGGCACGACGCAAACACCTCAATTACTCAGACTTCATCAAGGTGCCAATCCTCTATCACTTCACTGATACTCTCAGATTTCCCCAAGTAGATTTTGATCCCCTGTTCGTTCACTTTGAACCTTGTTCCTTCATTGTTCTCGAGCTCAACCGCTTCATGTGGAAATACTTGAGTTACTTTGAATGGCTCGATCCACTTGGACTTGAGCTTGCCAGGAAATAAGCGCAACCTTTAATTAAATAAGGGCACCAAATCACCTACAACGAATTCACGCTTTTCGATCGTCTGATCATGGTCCTTCTTCATCCTCTCCTTGTACAAGGCTGAACTTTCATATGCTTTTAGGCGAAACTCATCAAGCTCATTCAAGTCATCCAGTCTTTGACTTGATTCAGCTCCTCAATCCAAATTCAACTTCTTCAGCGCCCACATTGTTTTATGGTCTAGCTCTACATGCAAATGGAAAGATTTCCCATATACAAGTTGGTAGGGGGACATTCCTGTGGGAGTTTTGAATGTAGTGCGATAAGCTCATAGAGCATCATAAAGCCTCCTCGACCAGTCAGTTCTGTTAGAATTTGCGGTCTTTGCAAGAGTTTGCTTTATCTCGCGATTCGACACTTCAACTTGCCCACTTGATTGCGGATGATATGGGGTTGTTACGCTGTGGCAAACACCATACTTCTCAAGCAACGCCTTAAACAATTTATTACAAAAGTGAGAACCTCCATCTCTTATGATTTCCCTAGGTGTTCCAAATCTGTAAAATATATTCTTTTTCAGGAATGCGGTGACACTTTTCCCCTCATTTTTTGAAAGCGCAACTGCTTCCGCCCATTTCGATACATAGTGAACCGCAACAAGTTGTTTTTCATCCCATTCAAGCTCACAAAAGGACCCATGAAATAAGGACCCCAAACATCAAAAGGCTCAACCAGTATTGGGTTCATCGGTAGTTCTTGCCTTTTAGAAATTCCTCCTTCATGTTGGCATTGGTCACAAGATTTGGCGAAATCATGAGCATCTTGGTTGATGGTAGGCCAGTAATACCCACACTGCAAAATTTTATGGGCAGTTCGTATACCACTATGGTGCGCAGCAACAGGCGATGAATGACATGCCTCTAGTATACTCATCATCTTAACCTCGGGCACACAACGATTAATAATCCCATTAGCACAAAGACGAAACAGGTAAGACTCATCCCAAAATAATTTCTTCACATTAGACATGAATTTTTTTCTTTGGTGGAATGAAAAATACGATAGAATTAAATCACTTGCCAAGAGTTAGCAAAATCAGCGAACCAAGGGATAAGATCATAAGAGGCAGCCAATACTTGTTCATCAGGGAACGCATCATTAATCTCAACTCCATCCTCAAACATGATCATAACTTCCTCCTCTAATCTGGAAAAATGATCAACAACCTGGTTTTCTGTCCCCTTTCTATCCTTTACCTCAAACTCGTACTCTAGTAAAAAAGTACCCATCTAATCAACCTTGGTTTTGCATCCTTTTTAGCCATCAGATACCTCAATGCAGAATGGTTAGTATGCACTATGACCTTAGAACCAAGCAAGTAGGATCTAAATTTCTCGAATGCAAAAACCACAACAAGAAGTTCCTGTTCAGTCATATTATAGTTCTTTTGAGCCACATTCAGAGCTTTGGTGGCATAGTTAATTGAATGAAGATTTTTCTCTCACATGTGTCCTAATACTACCCCAAGTGCCACCCCACTCACATAACACATCACTTCAAATGGTTGTCCCCAATCCGTTGAAATAATGATAGGTGCGGAAGTTAACTTGGCTTTCAACTCTCCAAATGTTCTTAGACAAGCATCATCAAAATCAAACTTACACTCCTTTTCGAGTAGTTTGCACAATGGATGTGCAATTTTTGAGAAATCTTTTATGAACCTACGGTAGAAACCTGTATGCCCAAGAAAACTCCGAACACCTTTTACAGAAATGGGTGGTGGAAGCTTTTCTATTACCCCAACTTTGGCTCTATTAGCCTCAATACCTTTCTGTGAAATCCGATGACCCAGAATGATACCCTCTTTCACCATGAAGTGGCACTTTTCCATATTGAGCACAAGATTGCACTCTTCATATCATTTTAGTACCTCGGCCAGATGTATCAAACAACCATCAAATGAGTCAACTACCACAGAGAAATCATCCATAAATACCTCACTCGTGTCCTCCACCATATCTGAAAATATCAACATCATACAACGCTGGAAAGTCGCTGGAGCTTTATATAACCTATATGACATTCTTTTATAAGCGAAAGTCCCATAAGGACAAGTGAAGGTGGTCTTCTCTTGGTCTTTTGGAGCTACGGAGATTTGATTAGAGCATGAATACCCATATAGAAAACAGTATCAACCCTTATCAACGAGACAATCCAACATCTGATCCATTAACGATATAAGGAAATGGTCCTTCTCAGTCCATGGATTTAACTTGCGGTAGTCCATGCACACTCTCCAGCCATACACCGACCTCATTGTAACAATATCATTTTTAGCATTGGGAATCACAATGACTCCTCCCTTTTTTGGCACACACTATACTGGGCAGACCCAACTACTATCAGCAATAAGATATATAATTCCAGCATCCAACCACTTAATGGTCTTTTTTTCACAACCTCTTGAATATGGGGATTCAGTCTCCTTTGGTGCTTTATACTAGGCTTACTTTCCGATATTAGTTGTATTTTGTGAGAACAAATGCCAGGTGGAATCCCAATAATGACCGCAATCGTCCATCCTATAGCCCTCTTAAACCTCTTCAATACAGATACCAAGGCCTCTACTTGCTCTTCGCTCAAATCAGCAGCAATGATTACCGGTAAAGTGCTATCTTTCCCCAAGAATACATACCTCAAGTGGGATGGTAGAGCCTTGAGTTCCATTTTTGGAGGCTCTTCTACAGACAATTTTGCAAGTGGGGATATCTAACTCCAATCTTTTTGGTTTGGAATGAAATTTGAACCTCTCAAGTGCGGCAACTAACTCATCATAGTCTTCAATACCATCACCGTCGAAATTCAATATTACCGCTGCTAGTGCATCAACACCAACCTCTCTTCAATAGACACTTCAGAACTTCGCTCTACAAAATGATTCACCACTTATACTGACTTATGATCACTTTCCTGCTTCATAGACCTACAAATGTTAAAAGTTACCTCCTTATTATTAAGTTGAAACTTCATCTGCTCTCTCTCCATATCGACTAAGGCACGCCCAGTAGCAAGGAATGGTCTCCCTAATATGATGGGAACCTCAAAATCAACCTCACAATCAAGTACACAAAATCCACCGAAAAGATGAATGACTCCACTTTCACAAGGACATCTTGGAGAACTCAAATGGGCTTCTTAACAGTTCTATCGGCCATAAGTAGACGCATTACAATCAGTTTTGGATCCCCTAAACCCAACATCTTGTAGATGTACAATGACATCAAATTAATGCTGGCACCTTAGTCCCTCAAAGCTTTCACAAAGTGTAAAATCCCAATGGTACAAGGAATAGTGAAAGCTCTAGGATCCTCTTTCTTTTGCACAAGTGACCTCGTAGCAATATCACTACAATGCTGCAACCTCTCATCATTTTCAAAACTAACAACCCTCTTTTTGGCCACCAAGTCTTTCATGAATTGAGCATACCCAGGCATTTGTTCCAAAGCTTCTATCAACAGAACATTTATGGACAGTTGCTTCAACATAGCTATGAACCTGCGATATTTACCCTCTTCAGTCTTTTTCACTAATCTCTGTGGGAATGGAGGTGGAGGTCTAGGCACATGAACAACTTTTTGGGTCACCTCAGCTTATTTTTCAATATCATCTTTTGGACTTTCAGTAACCTCAATCTCATCCTCATCCTTTTCTATCACTTTTTCAACCTTAGACGGCATGAGGGGTCAATGATATGCTTTCCTCTGCGAGTAGTGACTGCCATACAATGCCCATTATTTTTCAGATTCTGGATGGTGTTTCTAGGAAGTGTGCCAGGCTGACATGGGTTTACAATGGTGGACAACTGACTAAACTGTTGCTCAAGTTTCTTGATTGATACTGTATGGGCATCAACTTTTTGACCAATTCCTGACAAGTCATTTCGCATCTCTTTCAAACTTTCATCAGTTGCATCAAACCTCTTCATCATCTTTTGCATCATATCCTCAATGCGTGACATACTATTACCATACTTTATATTACCAGGAGGAACATAGGGCCAAACCTTATCATTCTTATTGCCATAGTTGTTCCAGTTGTAATTGTTATCACGATTGTAGTTCCCATCTCAAACTTAGTTACCTCACGATTGTAGTTTCCATAGTTCTGAACTTAGTTTCCTTAACCTTGGCGCCAATTATGTTAGTTGGAACCTTGGGTGTTGGTTCGGAAACCCCCCGTCTGATCATTCACCAAATTCGCATCCTCTTCATAGTAGTACTCCTCAATTGGTGTCGGTGGAGATCTAGTCAGATAATTCACAACATTCACTTTTTCCGCATTAACACTCACATATTTTAGTACCAAACCCAATTATGTCCCTTATCTGTGCCATCTCTTCCCGAATGTCATCATTAGATTGGTTGGGTGCAGTTTGGACAACGAATGTGCTTTTACCGGTATTTGCCTTTCTAGTGCTCTAGGCTTTGTTGTTTTGGGAAATCCTCTCAAGCTTTCAGCGATCTCCTCAAAAGTGCACTCACCATATGATCCACCAACAATTTTATCTAGCACAACTCTCCCATTGTCATCCTATCCTCTATAGAATTACTCTTTCAATGACTCATCATTTATGCAGTGATTCGGAACACTCCTTATGAACCCAATGAACCTATCCCAAGAACTTCTTATTGACTCTCCAAGTAGTGCTGTGAAGTTATTCAATTTATCCTTATAGTTTAGCTTCTTGGACACCGGGAAATACCTCGCTATGAACACCTTATGAAGTTGGTCCCATGAATGTATCAAATTGTAGGGAAGCTCAAAAAATCACAGATCAACATCACTAGTCAATGACAATGGGAATACTCTCATTCCTATGACATCCATATCTAACTCTGGTCATCCCACACAACTCTTACAGACACTAGATAATTTAGCCATGAGCATATGGATCTTCCGACAACATCCCAGTAAACAATCCTCTCGCTGTAAGCATTTGTATTAGACTACTAGCTATCACAAATGTATGACCTGGAGGTAGCGGAGGAAAAACAATTGGCCCATCAGATCCGACTACATTATAATCGACCCTGTAATGATCACTAAACCTCGGTGCTGGCTGATTTCGTACCCTTTCTGCATTTTCGACCAGCCTACCACCTTGAACCGGAGTGGGAAGATTGACAACTCCAGGAGGTTGAAATTCAGCTTCTTCTTTTTGACCCTCTACAAGTGAATTATTATGAACCCCATGGTTTGCCATTTTCGTCGAAGTTCTTCTTAGTTCAGGATCGTAGGGGGTCAAAGGTTCGCCTCAACTCCGTGTACTTGGCATACACTAGAGTAGAAACCTGTAGAAAACAAAAACAAAACAAAAACGTAAAATCCAGAAATACTTGACTAAAGTTTAATAATGTAGTTAGTTTAATCTAAAAGCCGTATTCCTCGGCAGCGGCGCAAAAAATTGATACTCCCAAATTACACCTCCCTAAAGAAGTATAAGCGATCGTTGTCAAATAAAGAACCCAACTTGTAGGTTGGGGTCTATCCCACAAGGAATATGGTCTAGAATTAAACTTAACTCACAATTATCTCCGTTTAGTCAAATTATTTCCCAGAAAAGTAAACGGGGAAATTTTGTAACTATAGTAACATATTGTTGATTAAGTGACAAGTAAACAAGGTTCAAATTTTGAATTATCAATATGAGATAAAAACTAGGGCATATGTGTTCCCCACGAGCTCTTAATGCAGTAATCCTAATAATAGTAATCTTTTCCTAGTGTTTGTCATGCAAGGTTGGTAAGTTAGGTATCCCTAAGTGATTGGTCCTCCAAGTAGGGAATTTTACCACGCAACTTGGTCCGTCTACGGGTGTATTCTTTACTAACCCTTACCTTTACCCCAAATTAGTCATCATATCAATTTAGTTTGGTTTTCACCCTCACTTCAATTGAAATCAGACTATTAGATAGCATCCACTAAATCTCTGTTGTTTAATCCTTTTCTAATTCATTACCTCTTTGGTCCGGCAAGTATGAACGAGGCGAGTTCTAAGGTTGGCCTACGTTAAAAATACTTCTAAACGAAAGGATTAACAATACATGCATAAACACTATTTAAGAATTACTTAATTATTATTCATACATTGTTAATTGCTCATGGTTCCCATAACCCTAGTTGTGGATTTAGCTACTCATGCTTGACAGTTCAAAAATTCATAATTAAGTTGAAAGAATTCATGAACTTACAGTTAGAATAGATGAAACTCAAAATCTTGAATTGAAATTCAAAGTGAAAATTATATAAACTTACTTTCGGAAATTACATTGCCAAGAGTTTGCAAACTAATTCCAAAAGAACAAAACTAAAACCTTACAATGGTGTCTAACTCTCCAAAACGGAAATAAAAACTTATATTTATAGTACTAAAGTCCTAAACCAACTAGGAAAATAAAAGAAAACTGGGCTGGACTCGGACTTGACTGACGGCCTGACCTATGATCCGTGGGTCACCTCCGTAGTTCTGGTACTGGAACTTGATACCGGCTAATCCCATCGATGGATGTACATGACAATCCGTCACTCGACCTACTATGGTTCGTAGGTGACTCTTGTGGTTCCACACTTGGTTAGAATTCCCCGAACTCCACTTCTACTGCATCACCTACGGGCCGTTGTTGGACCTACGGTCCATCGATGGCTTCGTTAGTTGCTTCTTCTATCCGATAAATCCATTTTTCTGTCATTCTGCTTCCGAAACAATTTCCTACAAAAAATTACATAAACACATTATTTCTAATAACAAAATAGCCCAAGACGCGCACAAACTTTAAGTGAAACACATCAAAAATACGGTAAACTCACGGTATATCAAGTACTTTCTATGTGCATGATCTACGGCTCGTAGATCTTTGTACAACCTGTCCTATTCAATTGTCATTTATGTACTGGAGTTAACCTCTATGAAATTTTATACGACTCGCTATGTACGGCTAGTGGACATGACAACGAATAGTTAGTCTGCATCTGTCATTTTATACTTAGCTCCAATTCTCAACACTACAATACTGCGACTTACACCTACGACTCGTCATAGAGTTGATGGCTCGTAGGTCAAGTCGTACTTCAACAAAAAAATCCTTGTTGCTGCAACACTTTGCACTAACTGCTCCATAACCTATTTCCTTCAAAATCCAAGGCAAAACACCATCACATCTACTAACAAAACGCCTAAGACTCATGCAAAACTCTCAGTTTAATGCATCAAAAGTACAGTAGATTCACGGTACATCAACACTCTCAACTTAAAATCGTTGCTTGTCCTCAAGCGACACAACATACTCTAAACAACATTTATGCAGAAGAAACCCAAAAACTCAAGCAATCACATGACATTTTCTCAATAATAAACCCTCCTTATTTTTTTTAGCACAATGCAATCTTTAAATTAAATCAACAAGCTTAAATATGCGGATCAATATATGACATAGACATACTAATATACACATTCACATACACAGATAACAATTACCAAGATACCATTTCTTTGATAATGTAACTTGTGCCCTTGCGACAAAGAAATCCCTTTGTTCACACATAATTGGAGTTTTAGTTAGGGACTCAGTATACACTCACCCTCAGAATTGAATTTAATATAGTGTGTGCACAATACCATAGGCTTGCCCTTATTTTCTATACTTCAATATTCTAAATAGTTAAATTAAGATCACTATATGACTTTCTTAGCTTGTAACGTAGGCTCAGGGTCAAGTGTAGTGTATGTGGATATTGAGTGACTTTTATGCCCTCCTTAACATTACATCAACTATTTTCCTCTCTTACAACCATTCCCGGCACCGTCTTACTTTCTAATCTTCTTCGTTTTATTCATTGAAGCTCGGGTGTGACTTTGACTTGGTTTTATTGCTTGATTCAACTTTGCTTCATCTTTTCATTATTTTTGTCTTTATATTCAGCCACACCATTCTCAAACAGTTTTACACATTTTTTTCTTTTCTCTATACACAACTTTTTTCATATCCTATTCTTTTCTTGTTTTCCTCCATAATAGCCACCCTCAACTTAGGCTTTTAGCATGAGTTAAGGTGCACAATATCCTACGAAAGACCAGGGAAATAATCAAGGTGAACAACTCTAAAGTAGCCACCATCAAATTAGGTTTTTAGCCTGAGTTGAGGTACACAATGTCCAAGGAGGGACTGGGTTTAAAAATTTACTCAAGGAAGGTGAATTAGGTGAGTTGAAAGAATAGTCTTCTTTAGGCTCAACATTTTGGATCGAAGGGAGAACTTTTTCATTTGGTTGGTTGTTTTTAGGCTTAAGTGAGGTCATTTTCAACTATGGCCTATGATCCTTTCCTAGTTCACAATTTACACCATCTTAGCAAGACCAATGGGGCAAGTTCTAGATTGGAACATACCATATGAATATATAAACATTCTTTCACACACATGACACCTTGTTTCACTATCAAATCATTACTGTATCTGGTTCATGTTATAACTTAAGTCATGTTGTTGAATCGATTCCTATCATGTCATAAAAAGATCCTACACATTCACCTTATCAATCACACCGATATAGATTTAGATGGGTGTTAATTTTCATGCTTTTTTTCCATCATGCTTTTCATTCTAGTTTACTTCTACGCTTATACTATCCTAAACATTCCGGTTCAATAGAAACTAAACAGTTCCTTGGGAAAAAAAAACACAAGCAAGAAAACCCCAAGGAAGGATTATGAGTTGGGTTATTCAGACTTCACCCTAACACTCACAATTCTTTCACCCCACCCCACAAGAAAAACTATGCAATGCATTCAATGTACAAAGTAAAACACAAGGTGAAACAAACCCATGGCGCTTAAGCGCCGAAGATCACTCAAGAAGCTGGTGGGTCTGGTTTCCTTGAACCTAAAGTATCAACATGTATGGTGCCCTCAGTGAAACCCTCTGAAATAACATGAGGGTCACCATCAGTAGTGCCCTTTGTAGCAATCACATGAGCACCATTAGTAGTGCGCCTCGAAGTGGATGCTCTGGCAACCAATTCTCTCACTCTTAGCTACCGTATCTCTTCATCAACTCTCGACTGCCGCTGTACCTCCTCAATATGCTGTCTTTCCTTCTTCTTTTCTATACAATCCTCCTCCATATTAGTATTACACTTAGAAAACTGTGTGCGCTTTCCAACTACACGAGGAGGGTCAAGGGCAGGCTCATCCTCACTGAATAAGGAATGCATCATATCTCCTCCATCATTTTCAGGGGAGGCTTTGGTACAACTTTGTATACAGTAGCCAAGACATCTATGTCAGCCTGGAGCTTGGCCAACTCCTTCTAGAAGGTAGCGAGATTTACGGTTGGCCCAAGCTTGGGCCTATCCAGCATGCGAAGCCCAAAGGTAGCAATTCTCTGGTGCACTACTTAGATCTTAACATCAATAACTTTTTCTACCCTCGCCTTCGATTCCGCAATGGACTTTCTCATCCGTGGTTGAATATGCTACAAGAGGGTCATTATTTGAGTCTCCAATTTCTGGACTCTATCCAAAGGCAACATAACATAACTTGTAGTATGTAGAACACGTGGTGTGCTCGTAGCCAGTCCATATGAAGAAGAGGGTGGAGCTATCACATTGGACTCCGTAGTGGGGGATTGAATGATGCCCTCTTTGAAATGCTCAGGAGCAAGTGCCTCGCCCATAGGCAACAAGTCAAACTGAATACCCTTACGTGGTGCCACAAAGTTTTCCTCATCCTGTATCAAGCCTACATCTACAATTTTTTTCACCTCAATCAACTGATCAATACCCACCACCAGTATTTAGCCGCAAAGTTCAGAGTTGCCTTTTTTATGGACAATGCCATGTCATGGACCCACTATGTATTAACACCCTCCTCAACAATATACCTAAATACCCATCACAACAAGATTCTCATTGCTTAGTATCTCTCATGGCCTCTCTATTTTGGACCAGCCCCATCTGGTAGATAAACTCGACTGTGTTGATTGGCTGTGCATGAGAAGAGCCTTAAATAAGATAGTGGACTGTGGCCTGAGATAAGTCAATGGGGATACCCCGCACCAGAGTAGTCAACAGTGGAGGCTGAGTCAATACCTTAGACCTTGGAGGTACAAAATTCTTCATTGTGGTTGCATAGGAAACATATAATTCCTTAACCATTTCCGTACTATACTTTCCCAGAGCGTTTACCATCCACTCACACCTGTGCTATTTAAATTACTCATGTATTATTGACACTATGTGAAGGCTATATCTGAGAACCCGTCGCTCCTCAGTAATGGGTCGGGCATGCTTTTGATGCATATTCTAGCATAAAACATCTATGAAAATATGGAACATCCCCTCATCACACCATCTATTTGGCTCACTAGCAATTGGTATTGGCTCAACTGGCGCGTTAGGGCGATCATGTACTTTTTCGATCTCCGTAGCGTCAGAAGATGATGCAATAACTGAGTATGAGCCAGATCTTGATTGTGACTTATCACTGCCTTCTCTCACACTATGTTCCCCTTCCTCCTATTGGGAGGAAATATCATGACTATGGGACTGCCCTCCTCTAACACTTGGACTAATTTAAGTTTTTTCTTTTGTTGCCTTGTAATCCGAGGTAACGTAGGAGAGACTCTTGAGGTACCCATATCAGAATCAGACCCACTCAACTCTACATCAATAGTTTCATCAATCAACCTCCCAGTCGAAGGTTCAATAGACTATGACTTCCACTTTCGTTGGTACATATTTGGTTTCTTTAGCACCATTTTCCCTGTGGAAGACTCATTTGTACCCAAAACATACAAAGTAAGACAAGAAAAGAAGAAAATATGAAACCAAAAGAAAACTAATTTTTTTTCCAGGACTACACTGCTTTTGGGGACCTACGATTGGTTGTTACGGACAGTAGAAGCTTCCACGGACTGTAGGACCCAACCGTAGGTGAGGAAGTCAATTTTTTAGTCCCAAAAGTTGGAATGACAATTCACCTATACGGTGTGTAAGACAAACCGTCATTCCTAACTTAGGCTTTTGGTTTGTGCCTCAGAGTGACACGACTTGAGCTACGCTGCATAGGAATTGCTACGACCCGTAGATCAAAGTTGTCGACCTCAATGTTGTTACAGTTCAGGCCCAACACTTGCTCACATATTTTTTTAATATCCATTTACCCTAACCATATCTAGATGATGCATTTCAACACATTTTCATGTTATTCCTTCATCCTTAGGGTTTGATCTTAGCATTTGATTACAACAACAAATAGTATCATTTCAAACCCTAATTTAAGAACACAATTTGTAACCTTTTGTTAACATGGTTAGATATAATCAACGACATTCACAATTACTTTCAGCCTAAGGGTAAAATATAACCAATTTAAGCATAATCAACAAGCAATATATACCCTAGGTCAAGTAACAACTTCAATTTCAACTAAAAATTTAATTAATTTAGTTCAAAATCAGTCATAGATAGAGGAAAGCAAATCTCATACATGCTGAAGGTAAATCTGAGACCTTCCTTTTTTTCAACTAGTAGATCGACTTTTCTTAAGGTTTTGTACTACTACTCAAGTGATATTTGAATTGCTCAGGAGAAGTTTTTCTAACCGGATTGAAATTGTGAGACAGTTCGGTTCTCTAGACCCATCTGCCACCTTGGAGAAGGGGCGCGGTGTTGAAATTGTTGAACCGGAGAAATGAGTTGGAAAGGAGTTTTCGCATCCTGTTTACATGTGATTTGGCGGGTCAAGTTCTACATCCCTCTCCTTTCAGTTGAGTCACTTCGTCCCTTTCAGGTGCAGATGAATATTCTGTTTAGCCTGGGACTAGAGAAAAAATATGAAGTTGTGTGAGTGCGTACATTTAAGACATGACAACCAACTTGCTATATTCCTGACCCGTGACCTTTGATTGGTAAGAGAAGAAAATTTTGGGGACAGTGAAGAAAAGAAAAAGAAAATGAGAAGATGGGAGAGGAGAAGTACATATAATAGGTTGTGGGATTGTGAGGGGTTGAAATGGAAGTGAAAGGGTGGGAATTTGAAAGAGTGTAACTGATTTGAAGAATTGTAAGAAAAAAAGGATTTTTATTTAGGTTGGGTTGCGGATCCGGTTCTTTATGTTAACATTGATTGGACCTACAAAACCCCATCTACAATCTGTAGTTAGTCCTATGAGCTATAAATGGGTTCCGTCATTTCACTCCACTTAGTAAAATTCAAAAAACATACTTGGGGTCTATGATTGCAGACTACGGACCGTCAAATTGAGTATGGTTCGTACTGTGCAATCGTAGATTTAAAGCTGCAACTGTATTTGGACATTAAATTTTACGGATGCCATTTACGGTTCGTTGAATGAATGAAGACTCATAGATATGAACTATAGAACAAGTCTTTAAAAACTTACATGACACAAAGATTAGACGGATCAGACTTATGGTCCGTAGGTTGCCCTATAACCCATAGGTCCAAACAATACTACCTTCTGCACGCATAATTTTCCAGATTTTTCTTTCTTTCTTGCACATGTAACAACCATTATGACTTTCTCTTATATTTTATTGACTCTTTTTGGACATTGAACCTAAACTAACCTAGTCTAGACAAAACTTAAACTCAAAAGAAACATAAAAATCACTAGAAAACATGTAAATTGGCTAGATTACATCTTGGGTTGTCTCCCAAGTAGCGCTTGATTTAACGTCGCGGCACGACGCATACCTCTTGATCACTTAGGCTTCATCAAGATCCCATTCTTAGATCACCTATTTGACCTCTTTCGATTGACCCACGTAGATTTTGATCCTTTGACCATTTACCTTAAATCCTTTTCCTTCCCCATTCTCAAGTTTGACTGCTCCATGTTAAAACACTTGTACCACTCTGAATGGCTTTGTCCACTTAGACTTAAGCTTTTCAGGAAACAAGCACAACTTTATACTGTATAGAAGTACCAAATTACCAGGAGAAAATGCACACTTTTTGATCTTTTTATCATGTTGTTTCTTCATCTTTTCCTTATACAAAGGTGAAATTTCATATGCTTTTAGGCGAAACTCATCAAGATCATTCAACTCATTCAATCTTTGACTTGATGTGGCATCCCAATCTAGATCCAACTTATTGAGTGCCTAGACTGCTTTATGCTCTAACTCTACATACAAGTTAAAAAACTTCCCAAACACAAGTTGGTAGGAATGCATACCTATGGGAGTCTTGAATGCAGTGCGATAGGCCGATAGGGCATCATCAAGCTTTCTCGACCAATTAATTCTGTTTGCATTCACTGTCTTTGCAAGGAATTGCTTAATTTCTCTATTTGACACTTTGACTTTCCTACTAGACTGCATATGATAAGGGGTTGCTACGTTGTAAAAAATAGCGTACTTCTCAAGCAACACCTTGAACAACTTACTACACAAGTCAGAACCTCTATCACTAATAATCGTCCTTGGTGTACCAAATCTGGATAATATATTCTTTTTCAGAAATGCAGTGACACTTTTTCCTTCATTGTTTGACAACACAATTGCTTCCACCCATTTAGACACATAGTCTAATGCTACAAGTACGTACTTCATCCCATTCAAACTCAGAAACGGATCCATAAAGTCCAAGTCCCAAACATCAAACAATTCAATCACCATAATATGAGTCATTGGGAGTTCTTGTTTCCTTGTCACACCTCCTTCTATTTGGAAATGATCACATGACTTGGACAAATCATGAGTGTCTTGGTGAATAGTAGACAAATATCGCCCACATTGCAAGATTTTATGAGTAGTCCGGATACCACAATGATGGCCACCAACAGGCGACGAATGACAAGCTTCCAATATACTCATCATATATACCTCTGGCACACAACATCGAATAATCCCATCAGTGCATATACGAAACAAATAAGGCTCTTCCTAGAAAAACGTTTTCACATCAGACATGTTTTTCCTTCTTTTGTGGAATCACAAATACGACGACACCATATCACTCGCCAAATAATTAGCAAAATCTGCAAACTAGATGATAAGATCAAAAGAACACTCGCCAAATAATTAGTGAAATCTGCAAACTAGGGGATAAGATAAAAAAAGAAGCTAAAACCTATTCATCTGGGAACGTATGATGTATCTCAACTACATCAACTAACTTCAACATTGCTTCTTCTTCTAATCTGGACAAGTGATCAGCCACTTGGTTTTCTATTCCCTTTCTATCTTTTACCTCAAAATTGAATTCTTTCAGTAATAGTACCCATTGAATTAGTCTAGATTTTGCATCCTTCTTTGCCTTAAGATACCTCAATGCTGAATGATCAATGTGCACAATGACTTTAGTGCCAAACAAATAGGATCTAAACTTTTCAAACCCAAAGATTACATCAAGCAATTCCTATTCAGTGACCGTATAATTCTTTTGAGAAACATTCAAAGCTTTTCTCGCATAATATATGAGATGAAGAATCTTCTCTCGCCTTTGCCCCAATACCACACCAAGTGCAATCCTACTCGCCTCACACAAAACTTCAAATGATTTTCCCCAATCCGGTGAAATAATGATTGGTGGAAAAGTCAACTTCTCTTTCAGACCCTCAAATGCTCTATCACAACCTGAGAGCACCCCCTAGTCGTAATACGGCGTATTCGACCCCAAAGGGGTATTATACAAGCCTCATAGCATTCTTGAACATAAGAGCATAGGAAAATATAGGAGAATTAAAACATTTCTTTACAATCGAATACATTTTCATTAAAAACAAGCGGAAGACTTTCTAGACTTTATACACTATGTCTCAAACCATCTAATACTTTGAATACATCATTGGGACTTAGCCCATACAAAAGCTTTAACAAACTAAAAGACATAAAAGGAACATAATGGATTTTTGTCCTCAAAACTATGAGGACTCACCAAGTCTTCATCTTTAAGCACCTTAGAAACCTATCCATCAAGCATAGAACACCAATATCTCCAAGCCCTACACTTTAGTAAGAAAAGGGGAAGAATGGGGTTAGCACATTAGATGTACTAAATATGATGACCATGCAAAGACATGCTTTAAAAGGACATTTGCTTGAGAGTCATGCATTTATGCCATTTGGTGAAACCTTCATGAATATACACATAAAAGACCTAATATTCAAACATGATCAATATACAAGTCATTTATCACAATAGAGACATGTTCAATACATATAACCCATTACCTTTATTTAAACATTCACTTCAAGTAACCCTTAGGCTATACCTTGTGCAATGTATGGATAGCGCCCCATACCACCATCCACACCAAGGCACCACCCTAAGGTCACCAAAAGTGAACTTTCTATTCATCCTTTCCACCTTTACACAATAAAGCATTTAAGAGACATAAACATTTCATGAATCATATCATCACATTAAGACCAACATCTAAGACAACTCTAAGTCATACTTGTGCAATGTGCAAGTAGCATCCCAAACTACTACTCACACTAAGTACTCCTTTGAAGTCACCCTAAACAAGGCACATTCATATTCATTAAGTCATGACAAGGAAGTAACTCATAATACAATCCAAGTGTATCATGCATCTTTACATTTAAGCATCTAAACATTTAAGTCACCATTCATTAAATTTATTAAGAACACCTTCATTCATTTGGACATAAGATCAACACCTTCATTAACATGATCATAAGAGTCCATTCATTCATTAATATTATAAGGAACACACCATGACCTCCCTCACATGCTTACTTGTGCAATGCATAGATGGTGTACCATACCACCATACACACTAAGTAGTACATCCTTAAGAAGCCATAGTTCATTAACATTCTTTGTAGGGGTAAGCCTTAACTGATATAGACCATGTGAGCTTGACATGGAATCCCGGTGTAGCCCTCATCGGATAAAGGGATTCCTACTTGCCTAAGGTAGGACCATCGTTTGTTTAGCCTTAAGTGGATCCATTAGCTAGACCTATGTGGGCACATAGTTATGGGATAGGGAGATTGCTACTAGATACCCCGCCTCAACTCATGTATGAACATCTATCTCGAGATATTGCTACTAAGTACCCCGCCTCAACTTTCAGATGAGCACCCATCTCAAGCCATATCCTCTCGGTGCTTAGCATTATTCCCCACGGAGTACATTACATTCATTACATTAGTTCATTATGGGATAAGAAATTGTTACTAGATACTCCACCTCAACTCATGGATGAGTATCCATCTCAAACCCAAAATTCACTAAAATGGGATATAGAGATTGTTACTAGATACCCCACCTCAACTCACGGATGAGCATCCATCCCATACACACATTCATTCATTGGAAAGCTCATAGATTCAAATATGATAATATCCTTTCACCTATGAACCCCCTTATTGTGAGAAAGTTCTTTCACAACAAGTCATTAACATTCATTAAAGTACAATTGAGAATAACCTTTCAATAGACTCAACATTCATTAACATTATCAATGAACTTTATTCATTCATTCATTCAAGTGTGTGTGTATATGTGAGAATAGCCTTTCACATTGTCATCATCATTCACATGTGTTAATAGAGAGATAATATTCAATCCTAACACAATTAGCTTCTAAACATGATCATCTTTCATTCCTTTAGATCACACACATGCTTTACATCACATTCATATATACAACATCATGATAATGCTTCAATTACTCACACTATGCATTCAAGTCCATGATCACAATGTACATAGTAAGTAAACACCTCCACCTTTCAAGTGGATCAACATCTCTAACACAATTCTACTACCACAAGTAATTAGGTCAAATTTTCACTTCAAGGCTATGATCACAAATCCTAAATTCACCAAAAATTCAGCACAATTATGCATAGATGATGATACAATTCAAAAATCTAAATCAATCTAAGCATAAATCCATCAACATTCATTCATAATCAACAAACCCACTTCATAAGTCACAATTTAGGTATTGAGAGAAATCATGATTTAATAGAGTATTTTCATCTTAAATCATAAATTAAACATCAATATAATCATAATTTATCATTTGAAAACGTTTGATACAAGAACCCATGAGATTGAGTAAAACCTAGGGTTTTTGTGAAACTTGAAAACCTTGAAAACTTCTTTGAAATTGACTCTAGGGTGAAAGCTAACACAAGATGAAGGATCACCATACCTTTACTAATATTCCTCAAGAAATTTGGTGAAGAAAATGCCTTGAATCCTAATCCTAGATCCCACCTCTTCTTCTTCATCTTTGGGAACTTCTAGAGAGAGAATTTTTGGAAGGAAGAACTCTTGTTTTGATTTGGGGAAAATAATGAGTGAATGACTTGTATTAGGACTTAAAACTATATATAGTAGTGATATAAAACAATTAAAATCAACCCCACAAAATAAGCAATTAAAATGAAATTACTAAAAACTCCCTAAATGAGGCAGCCCCGTCAGGGACCACGCCCACTTTGAAGGGTCGTGAGGGACACCATGACTTGTAGTGGTGCTCTTAGTCCCCTAGGAAGTGTGCCTCCCATCCTTGCCAAGCCCTACAAGGCCAAGGCAAGTCCACGGAAGCTCCCATGATCCGTGGTCAACACCACGAGTTGTGGTGATGCTCGTGAACATGGAGGCAACATCTAGGCAAAGTTACCTTGCCTCCCTTGAGGCTAAGTGAGCTCCACTCCCACTTTGACAGACCTTCCAGGGCACCACGACTCATGGTAGTGCCCGTGGTCTTGGGGGCTGGATCCCTCAACTTGCAACATCTCCCACCAAGATAAGGCAACCCCATGAGCCTTCCCACGGCCCGTGATCATGACCACGAGTCGTGAAGTGGCCCGTGAAGGGGAGCCTTAGCTTGGCACCTTTCTAGGGCTTACTGCCTAGCCACCACGGGTGGCACCACGGGTCGTGGTGACCACCACGGGTCGTGGTGACCACCACGGGTCGTGAAGACCCTCATGGCCTAGGGAGGCAGTAGCTAGGCGAAGTTTTAGGTAGCCTAGGTTCCCAAACCATGGTCTACATCTAAAACCCTTAGCCCTTGCCCTTAACTCTTGACGTTAACCCCCACGTTTAGGTTCTAGTTTAACCTATAATTTTTTGAGTTGTTACATTCTCTCAGGCAAGCATCATCAAACTCAAATTTTGCCTCATTTGCGAGCATCTTGCACAATAGGTGTGCAATTTTTGAGAAATCTATGATAAATCTCCTATAGAATCCAACATTCCCTACAAAACTTCTAACAACTTTCATGGAGATGGGTGATGGCAACTTTTCAATCACCTCAACCTTTGTTCTATCAACCTTAATACCCTTTTGCGATATCCAGTGGCCCAGAACTATGCCCTCTTTTACCATGAAGTGACACTTCTCCCAGTTGAGTAAGTTGTGGGGAAGGGAAATCCAATCCATCAAGTGCATAAACTAACTCATCATATTTAGCAATGACCTCTCCATAAAAGTTCATGATCACAACAACTAGCGCTTCAACACCCAATCTCTCCTCAATGGACACCTCTGGTTTCTCCTCAACAATATAGTTCAAGATGGATACTAACTTAAGATCACTTTGATGCTTAATTGATTTGCAGAGATTAAAATTCACCTCTTTATTGTTTAATCAGAACTTTATCTGCCCACTTTCCATGTCAACTAAAGCACACCTAGTAGCAAGGAATGGTCTCCCTAGAATGATGAGTTCTTCAAAATCAACCTCACAGTCTAGTATCACAAAATCCACCAGAAATATGAACGCCTCAACTTTCACAAGGACATCTTGTAGCATCCCAATTAGTTTCTTCACAGTTCAATCATCCATAAGTACCAGCATTGCATTCAATTTGTAGGCTCCTAAGCTCAACTTCTTGTAAACAGACAACGACATCAGATTTTTGCTAGCACCCAAGTCACATAGGGCCTTATCAAAATGTAACATACCAATGGTACATGGGATGGTAAAAGCTCAGAGATCCTCTTTATTTTTCACTAAAGATCTATTACCAATGGTAGTACAGTGCTGCAACATATGATCACCAACCCTCTTTTTAGTCACAAGATCTTTCATGATTTTAGCATAACCGGACATTTGTTCTAGAACTTCAATCAAAGGAATATTTATCAATAATTACTTCAACATGGATCTTAAACTTCAATACTTTCCTTCTTTAATCTTCTTAACCAATATTTATGGGAAGGGAGATGGAGGTCTCGACATTGAGTAACCTCAACCTCCTTCTCATTCTGATCCTTGGGCTGTTCCAATACGTCAACTTCATCTTCTTCTAGGTCTTCTATACTTTCCACTGCAGTCGGCATAGTAGGGTCAATAGTCTACTTTCCACCCCTAGTAGTAACTGCCATACAATGTCCGTCATTCTCCAGATTCTGAATAATATTGCTAGGAAGTCTTCCTTGTTGACATGGATTTGCACTTTAAGATAACTGGCTCAACGGATGCTTAATCTATTTAATAGACACTGCATGTGACTCAACTTTTTTCCTAATGCCCGATAAATAAGTACACATCTCTTTCACATTGTCATTAGTTGGCTCAAACCTTTTCATCATTTTCATCATACCCTCAATGCGATTCAAACTCGATCCTCCATCTCAATTCCCTGGTGGAACATAAGGGCCACTCTTATCATTTCTATTATTATACCCACTCCTATTGTAGTAGTTGTCACGATTATAGTTCCCATCACGTATATAGTTCCCTTTACAAGTATAGTTACTGTAGTTCCGACCTTGATTTCCTTGACCTTAGTTCCAATTATCTTGATTGGATGCTTGGTCATTCAATCGGAAATTCCCTGTCTAATCATTCGCAAGATTCACATCCTCCTCATAGATATACTCATCTGTCGTGGTGCTCTAGTCTGATCGTTCACTGCATTCACTTTCTCAGCACTTCAAGTCATGTGTTTTAATACCAGGCTAACCTCTATCCTCAAATGTTCCAACCCCTCGTGAATATCATCATGACACTGATTTTGTGTTGCTTGTATCGAAAAAGTGATCTTTGCTGTAGCTGAATTTCTAGTGCCCCATGCATTATTATTGTTGGATATCTTTTCATGTTTCTCAACAATCTCCTAAAATGTATTAGCCCCATAAGAACCCCTTGGAATAGTATCCAACACAACTTTACCATTGTCATCCAACCCTCAATAGAAGTACTCCTTCAGTGACTCATCAATGCGGTGGTTTGGTATACTTCTTATGAACCCCATAAATTTATCCTAAGAATAACTAACCAACTCTAGATATAAAGCGATAAAGTTATTAAGTTTATCTTTGAGCTTCAACTTCTTGACTATGGAAAGTACTTAGGAACACCCTATGCAACTCCGTCCATGTTGTCATTGAGTTATATAGGAGCTCAAATAGCCACATGGTAACATCTCCTATTAGGAATAATGGGAACGCACGTAAACTGATCGCATCCATATCTAAGTCTGACCTCCTCACACTTCAGATGGCAAACCATGGAAAAGCCCTCTAGATGAAAGCATTTGCATCAGACTGCTAGTAACTACAAACATGAGTCCAGATGGTAGTGGGTGAACAACTATGGCATCCGTTTTATCCCACAACATTATGATCAACCCTATAATTATCACGCACATAGGGTGCTTGCTGATTTTGCACTCTTTCAACATTGTCAAAATGAGGGTTATTGTCAAGACCCAGGGGTACTCCCTAGATGTAACAAGGCATATAAGACCCCAAGTGGCCTCATACAAGCCACTTAACATATCATAACATAAATTAATAGAAATGAGCGGAAATTTAAAACTTTTCAATACAATCGAAGTATTTATAAAACAAAGCGGAAGTGTAATAACATTGTCTCAAACCATCTAAACATGAATAATAAATCTTGGCACATAGCCCATACAATAGTCCAAAACGTAAAAGGAAGACATAACCGAAAGTGGTGATCACATCCTCGAATCCAATGAGGACTCACCAAATCTTCACTCCTTGATCAACAAAGAAGCTAGCCACGAGTGTGAGAATCTATGTCACCAGACCCTACATTTGATAAGAATGTAGGCAAAGTATGCGTTAGTACAATCATGCACTAAATATGATAGCTAGCATAAATAATATAAACATCATGGTTAATCAATATAAACCATAAGTATAATCAATGCAAACAAATCAACATCATAATAAGAAAGGAATACTTCTCAAGCAACCTTATTCATCCATAATCAAGACTTGGGTCATCCGCCTCTAGTCAAGCTTACCACATGGAATGCATATCTAGCAATAATCCACATTATTCATTCTTTACATCATAGTCTCATTATTCATACTTACTTTTAAAGACATGGGGATTCACCTGTTTGCCTAACTTATAAAAGACTATTGGGTGCTTTCGTTGCTTAAAGACTAATGTGTACTCACCTCTTGCCTTACTTAATTTTAAATTGCGGGTACTCGCCTACACAACCTCATCACATGAATGCGGGTACTCACCTCCACATCATGCATCATATAATGCGGGTACTCGCCTCCACACTATGTCATAGGGATCATGGTTATTTTTCTTCCATGTCCATTAGATATCATTAGAACATGGCGACCCACCTCTTGTTCAATTCTAATGAATAGGGGAATTGACTCATATCCTTCATATGAAAGTGAAAGGTAGTCGCCTTTAGCCTCATCAATTACATAGTCTTTTAGTCTAGATTCATTTTAGGTGAGAAATCCTTTCAACCTAGAATCATTCATGTGAGAAAGCCTTTCACATTCATTTATTCATAATTAGCAATTCATGTAGGAAGTATCCCTTTCACAACAATGACATCAATTACTAACAATTCATACCCTAAGATTCACTCTCAAATACCTAGGTTTCATGATCATCATATTAGCTTCATTCTCAAGAAATTCTAATAATAATTCATCAATCCTATCAGGATTTATCAAAACCCACAAAGTTTCTCTTCATGGCATCTACCCAATTATATCAATTCTAGGTTAGAATCATGGGATAGGCATGGATACAAGTAATTTCATTCTAAAAATATGTAATTATACTAATTCTATCATAGAAAATCATAACCCACTCAATTTGATCCATAATCAATATAACCCACAACAATTAAAGAAACCCTAGCTAGACTTGGGGAGTTCTTCATCAAATTGGGGGAATTCTATGGGACTACATGGATGGAAGATGTCCATGGATGAAGAGAAATCATACATTTATTATAATGCCCTCAAAAGCTTGCTAATTGGAATCTTGATCTTGATCTTGACCTAGCTTCCTCTTCTTCATTTTTCTTCTTTTTTCTTCCAACTTCTAGAGAGAGAATATTTGAGAGGAGTTTTGAGAATTCTTTTGAGTGATTTGCGAGAATGAATTGAATGAGGGGTTTTGGGGGTTAAAAAGTGCTTATATAGGTGTTTTAGACTTAGGCAAAATGACACCGCTTTGATTTAATTAAAACTAGAAAATACCCTTAAGTTCGTGAAATTGTTCCCAGGCCTGACGCACGAGACACTGACCCACGGACCGTGGATGGACCCATGGCTCGTCCTGGACATGCGTGAATCATGGTCAGAGACTTTTTGGCCAACCACGGTTCCCCATCCATGGACCGTGGACCCATCCATGGGGGGCAGTTTTCCTGGGCCTTCTTCGTGGGTTCTAGGTTGGTCCTTGTAAGATGGTACCTTGGAATCCTACCAAGCTATACCCTCTATTTAGGTTTGGGATGTTATAGTTATCCTGGACGTTTCTAGGCACTCCCACTACTTTCGGAAGTTGGAGTCTAACAACATCCCCATGACCCTCTCCGATTGGATCATCATTTAGTCCTTTATTTTTACCTCTTACAACCATTCTTCACAGATTTCTTCTTTATTCAGGATCGTAGGGGGTCATGCGATTGCCTTGACTCCATGTACTTGACATACACTGAAAATAAGACATAGAAAACAAAAACAAAACAAACATAAATCAAGAAATAATTGACTAAAGTGCAATAATGAAATTAGTCTAATCTAAAAACCTTATTTCGTGGCAGCGGCGCCAAAAATTGATACGCCCAAATTACACCTCCCTAAAGAAGCATAAGCAATTGTTGTCAAATAAAGAACCTAGTTGAGGCTAGGGTCGATCCCACGAGGAATATGATCTAGACTTAGGCTAATTTACTGTTGATTATATGTTTAGTTCGATTACTTCCGTAAAAAGGAGGAATCTGTAGCATAAAATAACAATTGATTGATTTGTAGTAACAAGTAACAAGTAACATGATTCACAATTTTTAATATCAATATGAGATGAAACTAGGGCACATGTGTTCCCTAAAGTTCTTAACATAGTAATCCTAATAATAGTAACTCTTTCCTCGTGTTCAATATGCAAAGTTGGTAAGTTAGGTATCTCCTAAGTAATTGGTTGTCCAAGTAGGGAATTTCACAATGCAACTTGGTCGGTCTACGAGTGTATGCTTTACTAACCCTTATCCTTGACCTCAAATTAGCCCTCACTTATTTGGGTTAGGTTATTAGACGGTGTATTATCATGCTAAACCTCTGTTTCTTAATATCTTTCTCATTCATTACTTCCTTGGTGGGGAAAGTAGGAAGGAGGTGAGTTCTAACGTTGCATACCGTTAAAAAGCATTCAAAACGAAGAGATGAACAATACATGCATAAACACTATTCTCGAATTGCTTCATTATTAGTTTTACATTGTTAATTACTCATGGTTCCCAAAACCCTAGTTGTGGATCTACTTACTCATGCTTGTGTGATCACAATTCATAATAGGGTTAATAGAATAAATAATGAACTTACAATTCGAATAGATGAAATCCATAATCTTGAATTGAAGAACAAAAGCAAATTTCATAAACCAACACTCCAAGAATTAAATGCCAAAAGTGTTTGCAAAATAACTCTCAAAGCCAAAAGAAAGTATCTCAAAAGTCTAACAACCCAAAAATGAAAAAAATGCAACTAATATTTATATAAACTAAATCCTAAATAAGTAGGAAAAGGAAAGATAAGGAAATTTGATTTGGGCAGTGTTGTCTATGGTTGGGGACCTACGACTTGTATATACTTCTAGGATTCATAGGTTTCCTCCGCCGATCAGTAGTTAGTCCATCATTTAGATAGTACTTTCTATGGGCATGATCTATGGCTCGTTGATCTTTGTACGACCCATCGTGTTCAGCCGTTATTTATGTACTGGAGCTCATCCTCTCTGAACTTTTCTATGACTCACAGTGTACGACTTATCAAAGTGACTAGGGCTTGTCAGTCTGGATCCGTCGTTTTATAGATAGCTTCGTTTCTCAGAACTTCAATCCTGTGACTTACACCTATGGCTTGTAGTAGAGTTTACCGCTAGTAGGTCGAGTCATACTTCAACAAAAACTCGCTGCTGCTGCAACACTTTGCACTAACTACTCCGAAACCTATTTCCTACAAAATCCAAGAAAAAACACCATCACATTTACTAACAAAATGCCTAAGACTCATGCAAAACTCAAAGTTTAATACATCAAAAGTGACATAAATTCACGGTACATCACCCATTCTAAATCATTCACCTATATTCTAAAATTCCCTCCAAGTTCATCCCCAAAATCCTTTCTAAAGCTAAGGAAGAAGAAGCTAGGGTTTCATTTCAAGATATTTCATTCTCCATATCTATTGGACCTTGATCACTAAAGTATGTTAATATTCACCTATGGAGTCCTTTCCTCCATAAGGTTCCCCAAGATATTCCAATTTACAAGTTAGATTCTCAATTCAAAGTTAGGGTTCTATCTTCATGGGTTCTTTTCTATTATGATTCAATTTGATTGTTTTCTATCTTTTAATGCATGAATTGAAGTAATTACATGTTTATTTCTATATATATACATGTTTTTGAGAAGTTAATGTAAATGATTTGAGGATAATGATAACACTCAAATGTACTTCTTATAATCAATTAAAAGGGACAATAGTTGTGGTCAATAATAAACCCAATAAAGAGTCGGGTCAAATCCCATAGAGAATGGTATATCGTGGAGAATTCCAATTAAGAAATTTAGACTTTAAATTCAATCATTTGCACTAGTAAGACCAATTGGGTGGATAATTCCACCAATTTCATATATTGGCTTAGTCATCAATTATTGCAATTAAACTAAAGTATCGAATAAATCAAGCAATTGCAAGGAAACCCACTTTGGATTCAACTTCAATTTACCTAATTTAAACACTAAGTTGTAAAAACCCCAAAAGCCAGAAAAGTGTTATTCAAAGGTAAATTGTTCTTTCGCTTTACTCTTTACACACTCTCTTCTGGTATTTTCTACTCTGTGATCTATATTTGATTTTTCTCTCCTTTGGGCTATTTATGCTTTCTCAAAATTTGGTCCAAAATCCATTTACGCGACCAAATTAGCGACATTAGACGGGTTAACCGAAATTATTCGGCGAATTACCTTTTGCTTCACATCTCGCCTTTTGTTGCTCTAGGATTCAGGTTTTTGAACCTCAGTTGGCGAACTCGTTTGAGTTATCCTTTCCCATTCGGTTAACCACCACGTAGTACCTTGGTTCACCTTTGGAGCATTTAATCTTTGATTTTCACACTTTCGCTTTGGGCGATGTTCATCAAGACCGCCTTTCTCATTCGACACATCATCTTCTCTACTGAAGTCCGGTGACCTGATTTAATAGACACAAGTTCTATGAACTGTCATTTTGGGTGAGGTCATTCTCAATTGGCGATCCGCCCTTCTCATTAAGCGAGCAACAATGTGTAGTTCACACTTCTTTTTGGATTTTTGGCTATTCTTTCCAACATCAATCCTTGCCTTTTCCATTTTCCTTCATAGCTACAAATCATCAACATTTTATCAGAATATGACAAAGTTAGGCATTGAGGACATTATATATTGAGCTAAATGGACCTTAAATGAGTGCAAATTGACCACTCATCAACACCCCCAACTTAAATGTTTGCTTGTTCTCAGGTAAATCAAGAATAAAATAAGATCAACCATGGTGTATACAACGATACTAAATGAGAGCTAACATGCAAGTGCCTTAGGAAGACTACTCTCAATAACATGTTACCCTCAATCATGATCGAAAAGCTTCAAATGATGACTAACTAGTCTCAACACAAGCTCAAGCTAACTTTAGCTTCTTGTATAATGCAAGAACATATTTCAACAAATGCATTCAAGTGCGCTCACATCAAGAACGATTCCATGCTCTCCCAAAGCAATCAACAAAGGTATAAGGAATCAATGCAACTCTCACTCTCTCAAAAGAGAAACACATGAAAGCTTTATCCCATAAATATGTCCATATTTTCCGATCATCACATAACCTAGTACATTCAAGATCTCGATTACCTTTTCAAAGCATTGCTACAATCATCCTCACCTCTTCTCAAGTTCTTTTCCTTCCTTTTCATTTGAGTACTCAAACTTTGACTTGTCACTCAATTTGTTTGGAATCCCCTTCATTTCATTCATTTTTCTTTTTCTTTTTCATTTTTTTCAAAGCATTTCCACCCCAAGGATATTTTTGTAAGGATGGGTTACTTCTTTTTGTAACACTTTCAAAGTTAAGTCTCATTTCATCTTTCTTCACCCTTCACTTGGATTTCATTCTTTCTTTCCACACCTACAACATAGGCTTTTGGCCTATGTTGGCTATCCAATAATAACAATGCTTCAAAAAGGATTTTTGGTGAGAAGATAGGGACAATTTGGTTCAAGAGGATTTATTTTGATTTTTGCACACAAATAGGTTAGGCTCAAATGGTGCCAAAATGGATTCACATCCTCACAAGGTAGTCACAAAGGATTATGGGCAATTTAGTTGCCTCGTTAAATTGTTGCCAAGATCATGTCTCATTCACCAAGATTCAACCAATTCGATTAACAAGGAACATTTTAGAACTCCACATGTATGCTTTCAAGTAAGACCTCACCACACATGGAACTTCAAAATACACTTATTTAGCCTATCCCCAAAATATAAAAAACGTATCTGTGATGTTCATTGCAAGACTCTCATCAAAATATAGCTAGTAAGCAAATGATTCAAAGAGACCACTCAAAAGTGCAACCACATTGTTTTCATTCTCGTAATACCAACACTATACATCATACTCATCATGAGTACCATTCAAGACTTCGATATTGAACTCAATTGATCTTTAAATTGTTATCAATGAAAACTTCAAGCATTTCACGATTTTAGACTCACGGGGGGGGGGGGGTCGCAAAAGTAGGAGAGAATGAAATATAAATAAAAGACAAACTTTAACCCAAAAGAGAATTATAATATAAACAAAAGTAATAATACAATTATTCAAAACTTGAAATAAAAAAATACAATTTAAAAGGGGAATATTGGCTCAAAGGCTCTCAGCCCACCAAAAAAAAGTAATGTAGTGTCCTCAATGAAATGGAAACAAAAGTACTGGAGGCTAAGATACAGAAGCCCCCCGATAGGGTATGCCTATGGAGCACTCTCATTTGAAGTCTTAGGTGGGGAAGATTTAAAATGGGCATCAGTGTTCGACAATAAGATCACCGGAGGCAGTAGAGAAGGGTCATCTGGGGCATTAATGTCCGTCTCAACGGTTAGAGGGATGGGGTGTCTGAAGTGACTACACTAGTGCCAACCGCTGAAGTTTCCCGAAGGGATCGCTCCGGGGTTGCTTGAAGAATGACCTCTTTGGTCTCTTGTATCACAGTGAAGGCCTTAGCAATCCCATAATCCTCCGTCCTCAACTCCTCCCCGTCTGTCTCCTCGGCCAATTCATTCTCGACCCTCTCACTTTCATCATCCACAACATTAACACTCGTAGCAATCTCAGGCTGTTCAGGAGGACTATGCATAATACTCACCATCTCAGGTATAGAGGCAAGTTCATCTTGTAACACCTCATACTAAGAAAATAGAAAATATAGCTTTCCAGAACCTGGTGTTAGAACCAATAAAAACCACTCACGGACCGTAGGTGGGGTCCCGTGGCTCAGTCCCAGACTTAGGGGAGTTCAGAATCTAAAGATGACACCTAGGGCTGTGAACCACAGTCTGTTGATTGACTAACGAGCAGTAAGATGGTTCCGTCATTGGGGTCAAGAGTTTGATGGTCTCTGATCCCACCCACGGTTAACCAGTACTATCGACGGTTGGACTTACGGACCGTAGGTGAGGGTCAACAGCCAATTAGAGGAAATTTGATGTTTGGTCAACTTCAAATGGTCATATCTTTTAGAACAAAATGAATTAGGTGGCCCATGACCTATCTAGTAAAATATAATTGAATACTCTTTCCAACACCACCAAGTTTGCTAAAATCTAAGCTCGGAGTATAAAGTTATGATCATTTTAGTGAAGCCCTGTCGGGCAGAGCATGACCGATGATTCCTAACGATGGTTGGTAGGTCAAACCACGTTCTGTCAGTCCTATAGTAGGTGGCACCCGTTAGATTTAAGTCAGGGTAGTTTTGGTCCTTTCTCCTATGCGTTGGGTACTTAAACTACACCGTTTGATGTCTAAACTATGTCATTTTACTCAGTTTAAGCCTAATAAATTAGTCAGGCATACGCAGAACCTTTATTCACCAAAAATATCCAAACTTAGAGCAAAAAGAAGAAGAAAGAGGCGCTAATTTCCCAAGAACAACTAGAAGGTTTGCTTCAAGTTTCAACCTTGAAATCAAAGGATATCTCTGTAGATTTCATCACCAGGTATGTGAGATTTCACTAGTGGGTTCCTTTCATCCACTAGATCCCTTGAATTTAGTCAGCTCATTGATTCTCCATATCTTGTTTAGACCTAGGGTTTCTAAAATTGTTGTGGTTTAGCTATTGTAGTATCCTTAATCAAAATAACATGTTTTCTTGGAAAGGTTACTTAATTCGTGTATGAAACTCAGAACCCTAGTTTGTATAAATTCTCTTAGTTCATGAATTATACTTGCTAGGCCAGTTAAACAGATAATGATGATCCTAATTTCGAATGTCACATTATCAGTGCATAAATGTTGCATTCTCAGATTGCATGTCAGTATTTGAGCTATTCAGTATTTCAGTCACATTTTAGTCATATAGATATTCAATTGTGAGTGGACTTAGCTCCGATTTGGACTAGGGTTCAACGTACCCTCATAGTCCTAGAACTACATGCCCCATAAGAGTATAAGTCCCCTTTTTTGGGAATCAAATTTAGTTATCACGCCAGTCATGCCTTTATACCCATGGCGAAGTATATTGGGTCCTCTCGATGGGGCGTATACATCAGACTCCACATTTAGCTCAAGTGGTTTATGTCAGTTAATAGTAGCTCCCACAGTCAGACTCTCAGTGCATTTGACAAGGTTTCTAGTATATACTTCAACATTTAGCTCAATATGTTATTGTAACACCCCTTAGTTTAGTATACCAACTAGGGCTAAGAATGAGGGCCAAGGGCCAAGGGCCAAGGGCCAAGGCTGGCCCAAGGGCCAAGGGCTGGCCCAAGGGCCAAGGCCCAAGGGCCAAGGCCCAAGGGCCAAGGCCCAAGGGCCAAGGCCCAAGGGCCAAGGCTGCCCCAAGGGCCAAGGCTGCCCCAAGGGCCAAGGGCCAAGGCTGCCCCAAACTTTCCAAAAATTGCCCCACCTCACGGCCACCACCACGGCTTGTGGTGACCACTACGACTCGTGGTGGAAATGCAGTAGCTACCTTGAGCTGCCCAAGAATGGATCACCTTCACGAGCCACTTCACGGCCAATGATGAAGACCACGGCTCGTGGGAAGGCTTGTGAAGATGCCTTAGAGTGTTGGAGGCCAAGACACCATGGCTTAGCCACTGCCCAAGGACCACATGCAGGACCACGACTCGTGGAAGGGACCATGGCTCGTGGAGCCTCGGAGCAGGCTGCCTAGTGAAGGTAATTTGGGAAATTCCTATTTAAGTTAGCTTTAAGTGAGGTCTTTTTGAATAGTCTTAGTACACCTATATAAGCTATTTTAACCCTTCAAACTCCCCAAATAAGTCATTTATTCTCAAAACCCAAATCAAAACCCAAAGTTCATCCTCTCAAATATTTCTCTCTCTAGAAAACTCAAAGAAGAAGAAGAAAAAGAAGAAGAAGAAGAAGAAGAAGAGGGTCAAGCAAGGTCAAGACTCCATTGTTTCAAGCTTTCTAGGATTTGTAATCAAGGTATGATGGTTTATTCATTCATGGATCCCTTTCATCCATGAATCCCCCATGTTTCCCCCAATTGTGAAGATGAATCCCCAAGACTAGTTAGGGTTCCTTCCTATATTGTGGGTATTGTTGTATGTTGATCCAATTGAGTGATAATGGTTATTTATGCTTGGTTATGATGTAAATACATGTTTTTAGTATTATTATACATGTATTATTGATCAACCTAAGATTATAGGGTGAAATTGATATAGTTTGGTTTTATGCCGTGGAAATTGAGGGCTTAAATATGACCTTCTAAGATTGATAAATTACTTTAGGAATTGCTTGATATTAGAGAACCTAGATATGAATTTCTTAAAAGTAAGACTTTTATATATATGAATTGATTAGATTAGGCTTATTTGATGAATCATGATTAGTAGTGTTGAGATTGAGATTATATGATGATATATGATTAGAATTGATTAAGAATGAAGCATGTGCTTAGATTTTCTTGAGAATTAGGCATACATGATGACCATGTGATGTATTGCTTGAGAGTAAGGCTTGTAGTATGGATGTGATTTCTAGGGTCTTGAGGGTAAAAGCTAATATGAATTATTAATGTTAAGGCTTTGACAGTGAATCTTATATGATGATGGTAGACTATTAGATATAATTGTTGTGGAAGGACCTTACCTACCTAATCTACCTCATAAATGTTTGAGTGCATGAAGTAATATAATCACATGAGTTAGGATGATATCCATGTCTAGTGCTTGAACCCTAGGTGTGATGATTGAACGTAAGTTTTGAACCTCAAGGAGGTGAAGTATGACATTATGCTTATAGTAATTAAACTACTTGAATTATGATTAAATCCATGTCTAATGTAGTCATTCTAGAGGTGTTTATTTGATATGAGCTTTGAACTTGAAAGGGCAAGATATGATATTATGCATGTTTTATAAAGGTTATGCACATGCTTTAAGAACAATTTGAGAGTAAAGTGAATATGCTCATGATCTAGTTGTTGTGTTGTTGAGAGGTCATTCTCATATACACACCTATATATGAATATGATATGATGTGAATGGTTTTCTCACAATATGATGATTCTAAGGTTGGAAGATTAGTCTCACCTAATGAATCTATACGAAGACATGGATGGTGAAAGGTTATTCTCACGCATGATCTAATGAGATATAGTATGAGTTATGTTTGACTGAGTGTCAAGACATTCTTCCATAAATATGAACTTAAGTCAAGACTTAATATGAACTCAATGGAAATTATGCTTAGCACCGAGTGGATATTGAATATGAGATGGAAGCTTTTACGCTAGTTGAGTCCGGCTTCCCAATGAAAGCTTTTACCCTAGTTGAGTCCCGCTTTCCAAATGGGTTCCTTCTACCTTAGTTGAGTCCGGGTTCCCAAAGTATGTATCTCATGAGATGGAAACCTTCTACCTTAGTTGAGTCTTGGTTTCTAGTAGCAATCACCTTATCCCATAAACTGCGTGCCTCCATAGGTTACTTAGCTAATGGATCCACCTATGCTAAGAATATGGTTCTACATTAGGCAAGTAGAGCAACCCCTTTTCAGTGTGGGGTAGACACCGGATTTCAGGTTAAGATCACATGGTCTATGTCGGTTATGGCTAATTCCCACAATAATAATATGAATTATGAACTATGGTTACTCAAGAAGCTTTACTTAGCATGGGTGCGATTATGAGGTCTTATTCATGCATTGCACAAGTATGCTTTGAGGGTATTCATGGTATGTTCTCTTATGTTATGATGGTCTATGTAATGAATGTGTCAGGGTACCCCCTAGATAAAACATGGCGTACTTGTCATGACTCGAGAGCAACCCCTAGTCGTAACACGGCGAACTTTACCCCGAAGGGGGCTTACATAACCCCTTAGCATATCATGAACATTAATGCATAGGAAAGTAGCAGAAATTTTAAATATTTTCTTTACAATCGAAGTCTTTTATAAAGTGCAAGAGTATCTATGATACTATGTCTCAAACCATCTATTATACTTGGAATAAAACTCTTGAACTACAAATCTTAGAGGCACGACCCATACAAAAGTCTAAAAACATAAAAGTAAAGACAATAAAGGACATGTGGTTGAGCCCTCGAATATAATGAGGACTCATCAATCTTATTCTTCTTGATCTCTTATGAACCTAGCCACGAGGATGGAATCCAATATCTCCACATCCTACACTTGGTGAAAATGTAGAAAGAAGGGGTTAGCACAAAAAGTACTAAGTATGGAAGCCATGCACAAAACCATTAAAACATGCATGAAAAGGGACATTTCTTTTGAAATCATGCTATATGCCATTTTTGAACATCATCTTTGAAATAGTTAGAGAATGCAACCAATAAGGCAACACACATACATTTCATTACAACATGAGAGATATCATTATAATAACAAGCATAGTCTCCAACATCAATATAATACAAATCCCAATCTTCACAATACATAGCCTCCAATTATAAGGTAATACAAATCAAATACCAAGATCATCTCCTCATTAGGTAATCATCACCTAAACGACCCCTAAGAAATACTTGTGCAATGTATGGTAACTAACATGCGTTTACAATGTACAACACAAGCCAACAATCATAAACAAGGAAACATCATGTTTATAGTTCATAGTAAGCAAGTCATACCAAATACCAACTCATTACACGCACACATGGATATATATACATTCATGACAAAAGTAAACCACACCATAATCCCTTCATAGGTCTACTTGTGCAATGTACAAGTGAAGTCCCATACCCCCACTCATACCAAGCAAAGCCCATTAAAAAGTCATAGATATAGCTCATGTTCATGTTCACATTCTTGTTCATGGTTCATGTTCATGCCTGGTATATAATAACTTCATAAAGCATCATGTTATCATGCACATACCATAATCACTCTCCAAGCTCACTGGTGCAATGTATGAATTAAGTCCCATACCCCAACTCATACTAAGTAAGACCCCTCAAGTAATCATAGCACATGACTTGTGTTTGTATTATTAGTTCATGTTCTTGTTCATGTCATGTCATGGATCTTGTTCTTGTTATGTAGGAAAGTTTATCTTTAACCGATATAGACCATATGAGCTACATGGAATCCAGTGTAACCACACCAAAAAGAGGTGTCCTACTTGCCTAAGGTAGAACTAACATGGTTAGCTTATAGGTGGATCCACTAGCTAAGAGACCTATGTGGGAACATAGTTATGGGATAGGGAGATTGCTTCTAGAAACCCGAACTGATTGAGGTAAACTTTTTCCATCTCTTGTTCCTATCCACTCAGTGGTAAGCCTAATTCTCTTTTTATAATTATGTTAAGTCTTTACTTTATAGTCAAGTTCAGGGAAGAATGCATAACACTCAACCATCATGGTATCATGGTAGCTCATGGATTCTAGAATCCTTAGTGTGTGAGTAAGTCTTTCACACCATGTTCATGAGAGTGTCCTTTTTAATCAACCCAACATTAATATAATAATCATAATCTTGTCATGCATAGATAAGTGTAAGGGTGTAGGGGAACAAAGATCTTGCATCAATACAACAACATCATCATCATGTACATTTCATGCATAATAATGTGTAAAGATACATATGAGAATTATATTTTTAATTAACACCATTGATACATCATGATCATGTTTATTCATGGAGTGTGCGTGTGTTTAATTGTCCTTTCGATGACACAACAACAACATTAGAATCATCCTAGACCATTCATACAATATCAAGTGTAGGGGTAGGGAAGAATAGCCTTTTCAACAATACCACAATTATACTCAATAGTCATAGGACTTCCAACTTCTAAGTAAATCATGAGTTCACTCACAATCTTACCAACAAGCACAAACCTTCACAATATGCCCTTCAAGGGCTATGGACCAACTCATCCCCAAACATATAGCAATAGAACAATAGATAAGGGAATACCATGATCCAACAACTCATCAATACATTAATCACATCATGATTGGAATACACTTTCAAGTATTTATCAACATGCACATAATATCATGATACAGCCAATTCATGTTTAGAAGAATTACCCTAAATCCATTCAAGTCTAGGTGATCTAATCTAAGGCAATTCATCAGGAAGTTATTCAATCTTAGAGGTTCACATCCAAACCCTCAATTTGCCCCTTTCATGACATAACCCTAGAATCTTAGGATAATCAAGTATACATGTAAAATTACACCTAGATCATGCATCTACTTCATAATTAAACACCTCCACCTTTCAAGTGGATCAACAAGTTCATCGACAATCTTCATCAACATATACAACCCTAACAAGTTGCCCTTCAAGGCTAAGGATTAAGATCAACCCTAAATTACTAGAATTACCATGTTAGATAAAGATACATCATGATTCAACAACATAATAAACCTAAACACAATCGATTATTAAACCTCCATGATCAATCAAGTCACACCTTAGTTCAAAATTTAGGAGGAAGGGGAAATCATGGGTCCAAGGGAGATTTTCATCAAAATCCATCAATACTCCATTAATTCAATCGTAAATCATAAAAATCAATCATAATAAACCTTAATTAAACAATTGAATTCGTTTTGGATGAAGACCCACTAGATTTCAAAACCCTAGATTTGGGGAATTTGAAAACATAGTTGAAGGGGCTTCTTGGTGATATTTAACCAAGAATGAAGAACTCCCATACCTTAGGTGTAGAATCCTTCCAAATTCGTAGTGAAAATATTTCTTCTTCAAGCTCTAACTTGGTTTCCTTCTATGTTCTTCATTGGAGTCTAGAGAGAAGAGTTTTGGGAGAGAAGAGTAGTTGGGTTTTGATTTGGGGGTCTTTCGTTATGTCTATTAAAAATATGTTTTAATGACTTAAAATAGTATATATAGGTCTATTAAATCAGTATAAAATGACCCTAGACTAAAATAATTAAATACCTAACTAATTCCCAAACCCCCAACTTAAACTAAAAACTTCCAAAACTGTGACCACCTACAGACTACCCATCCACGGACTGTGGATGGGTTCACGGGGCGTCAAAGGGGGTTCGTGGTTTGGTACTGGGGCTAAAACTTGCAGGCCTTGATCCACAACCCCAACCCACAGGGTGTGGGTCCATTGACGGTCCGTCAATTGGACTCATGGTCCAAGCTGTTTTGATAGCTTTTTGGGTAGTGTTGGAGTCCTCCTTAAGGACTCCTTGGGTGGTCCTTGGATAGTCGTACCCATATATTTAACACCTAAACATGTCATTCTAAGTACGGGAGTCACTTCGTCGAATTTTAACCCTCATACGACACTTCAAAACTCATAAGAAAGTCTATACGGCTAACTAGTTCAACTGACTAGTTTCCGAGAGTTATAGTCGTGTCTTGACGTTTAAGCCCTAAATTCCTCAACCTTCACCCGGGAACCATTTAACAACATTTAAACAAGTTTCCAGCTTCAAACTCACATGTGAGGCTCTAGTTTCACATACTAGATTCCGTCAAGCATTAGCTAGGTCTTACTTGTTTTTATGGGGTATTATATCTCCCTTAGGAACATTCGTCCTCGAATGACACTTGAAGCACTTTTTGGAATTAAAGACTCAAGACTAGCAGCCCAAGCATGCATGAAACATCACAATAATGCACTGTAACGACCCGAGAGCACCCCCTAGTCGTTAACGACGTATTCGACCTCTCGGAGGTCTTATACAAGTCCTTAGCATTCGTCATAGCATTATCATAGAAAAATAGCGGAGAATTTAAAACTTTTCATAATATAACACAAGACTTAGAAAGTCACCTCATTTAAACCTTTAATACAAATCGGAATACTACGTCTCAAAGTAGCCATCTTAAAACACGACTACAACACACTAGAGACACAACCCTTACAATACAAAAACAACTACTATTTAGTACAATGAACTTAAGGAAACTCTTTAACATAAAGGTCCTTGAATCTTTAAGGACACACTCGAACTTGGGAATAGTAAGCCAATCTCATCACTTTTAGGAAAGGTCCTTTAGCCACCACCACCTACACTTGGTGTAAAAAGATGAAGAAGAATGGTGTTAGTACAAGAATGCACTAAGTATGATAA
>JAJOOO010018418.1:0-23600 GCA_029582685.1 Solanum piurae | reverse complement strand
TTTTTTTTTTTGTTAGGGTTATCCATGGAAGATGTAAAATTGGATTTGAATAGCATTTGTTTTGATAAAGATGATACAAAGTTGAATGAGGAACTGTGATGCTTTCACAATTTGTTGCTCCCTCTAAAAACTTCTTGGTCGTATTTGTTCTATTGTTATTTAGTGCTTCTAATTTCTTTTCTCCGATTTCTATTTTTTTTTTTTGTTAGGGTTATCCATGGAAGATGTAAAATTGGATTTGAATAGCATTTGTTTTGATAAAGATGATACAAAGTTGAATGAGGAACTGTGATGCTTTCACAATTTGTTGCTCCCTCTAAAAACTTCTTGGTCTGATAATAATCCGAGTAGAAGATTTTGGTCTTGCCCATACTATGAATCACAAAAGTGTAAATATTTTTGATGGAGGGATGATGTGGTTAATGGACGCTCTAAGTTCATCATTTATAAATTAGTGAAAAAAATGAAGGACATGAATGAACTATTAGTTGCAAATGTAAAGAAAATGAAAGAGATGGAATAAATCAATGACTTTAATGATAGACAAATTATAGAGGTGGAAGCTCAATATGTCTTTACCAGTTGGAAGAACAATCTAGTCTGAAAGAGATGGAAGGAGTGCTTTCAAATTGTGAAGAGGTAGACAAACTGATTGAGGTGAAGAAGAAATGGAGTAGCTACTTTAGCCTTAATAAAATGTTCATGTTGTGTCTCTTAATCATGTATGTTACTGTTTGGATCAAAATAGGTAGTTGATGTTGATTTTTGGATCATAATAGGTAGTTGAAGGATTTCCTTATGTTATTGTAGGTTGTTGTTTAAATTAAAATGTCACGACCCGATTTCTCGAGTCATGATGGCACCTACTATACCCTACCAGTAGGTAAGCCATCATGACTCGAGAAATCGGGTCGTGACAAGTTGGTATCAGATCCAGGTTCATCAGTCTCACTTGTACAGAGCTAACGTCTAGTTGAGTCCTGCGGATTGGTGCAGAGACGTCCGTAACATATCTTCGGGAGGCTACAGGATGTATTTAGGAAGATTTCCTCTTTTGTTTCACTTTCGTGCAACGTGTGTCTTATTGGTTCCTTGAAATCTCACTTGTTTCACTCTTTCGCAGGATGGCTCGCTCGCGAGGTGGCGCGGCCGGGGATGATGCACCCGGGCCGGCAGACAGAGCCTCAACTTGGGGTAGATGCCGACCCCGAGGTCGAGAGAGGGCCGCAACACCAATCCTGGAGAGAGAGGAGGATCTAGAGCCAGTAGCGGACCCTCCAGCACCTCGTATACCAGATCAGCCGGTGGGGCCGAGGTCAGCCCAGCCGCCATCCGGACCAGTTCTGACTCCAGATCTCCAGACGGCTATTGCTCAGCTCTTGGGTGTGCTTGGGGGGTATGCAGCAGCCACCTGCCCCAGCTACACCAGCACCAGTATTGTAGGATCAGCCTACAGTAAGGGCACCTCAGGTCCAGGTACCACCTGAGGGAGTACAACCCTTGGCAGCGGACAAACCTATGCCGCTTGAGGACCATAAGATGCTTGGTGTGTTTCTCAGGTTGACACCACCGTGGTTTTCTTGGGCTGTGGGTGAGGATGCCCATGAGTTTCTTACTACTTGCCGTGAGAGGCTTCACATTTTGGGTCTAGTGGAGTCTAGAGGGGCCGACTTCATTGCTTACCAGCTAGATGGGCCAGCCAGGCAGTGGTGGCGCACATTCATTCAGACTAGGCCATTTAGATCTCTAACAGTATCATGGGATGAGTTTTTTTAGGCCTTCTTGGCCAAGTTTATACCTCGTAGCATCAAAGACCGCCTCAGGGATCAGTTCTGCCGGTTGAAGCAGGGCTCCATATCAGTGGCAGAGTATGAGACTAGGTTCCTTGAGCTTTCCCGCCATGCAGAGATGATATTACCTATAGAGGAAGAGAGGGTTAGGGGCTTTGTCCGTGGGTTGAGATTACATCTTCAGCTTGAGACTCAGTCCTTAGTTTCTGCGGGTCGATCTTTTTTAGACGTAGTTGACCATGCCAGTGCTATGGATCATCTTCATCGCGAGGCCCAAGGGGGCAGCGAGAAGAGGGCTAGGCATGAGGGTAGCTACAATGACTCCCGCCCCAGGTTTAGGGATTATCATGACAGGACCGGACGACGGTTTCGACAGGGTCAGTCTAGCAGACCTACATAGGCCTCTCTTCAGGCATCAGGTGATGGTCGGAGCGAGGCTAGTTTGAGTTGTGAGGTATTTCGGTCAGGTTCTTCAGGCCATGATGGCCATTTTTCTGGGAGTCACCCTGACAGGGTTGCTATGAGTGTGGTGAGATGGGTCATTGGGCCAGGGACTGCCCTCATCATTGTCGAATTGCTCCCGCTCCTCATGCAGCTCCCCTAGCTTTACCAGCACCTCCAGCTAGAGGTCGTGGTCAGGGTCAGGACCGTAGAGGTGGTCATTAGGGTATACGGGGTGGTGCCCGAGGAGGCAGGTCAAGTGGTAGGTTTGATGGTCAGGGCAGAGGAAGACATAGCCATTTCTATGTTGCTCCAGCGAGGACGGAGGCTAAGGCATCAGACGATGTGATCACAACTACGATTCTTTTATGCCAGCAGCCCGCCTTGTCTTTCTTTGATTCGGGCTCTACTTTTTCGTATGTTTCTATTTACTATGCCTCTCACTTGAGTATAATTTCTGAGCCTCTGGTAGCGTCATTGCGTGTGTCGACCCTCGTGGGTGAGTCTTTAATAGTGGATTAGGTATTTCGATCTTTCTTAGTTACTATCTAGGGGAGTGACACCCGGGTTGACCTTATATTGCTTGACATGGTTGATTTCGACGTGATTCTGGGCATTGACTGGTTATCTCCTTATCACGCTGTTTTAGATTGCTTCTCTAAAACCGTTACCTTAGCCATTCCTGGTATTCCTCCGGTGGTGTGGCAGGGATCTCGTGGTAGCACACCAGTTGGGGTTATCTTTTTTATTTGGTCTAAGAGGCTAGTGGCTAGTGGCTAGTGGATGCTTATCATATTTAGTCTATGTGAGTGATGTGAGTAGGGAGGTCCCTCGGGTTGAGTCAGTTCCTGTTGTTCGTTACTTCTTAGATGTGTTTCCTACCGACCTACCTGGCCTACCCCCAGAGCGTGATATTGATTTTCCGATTGAGTTTGAGCTGGGTACTCGACCTATTTATATTCTGCCATATTGAATGGCTCCTGCAGAGCTCAAAGAGCTCAGTGTTCAGTTTCAGGATCTCTTGGGGTAAGGGATTTATCATACCTAGTGTATCACCTTGGGGCGCTCCCATTCTTTTTGTTAAGAAGAAAGACGGTATGATGCGTATGTGCATTGACTATAGACAGTTGAATAAGGTGACAATGAAGAATCAATATCCTCTGCCTAGGATTGATGACCTATTTGACCAGCTACAGGGAGATTCAGTGTTTTCTAAGATTGATTTGATGTTCGGTTACCACCAGTTGAGGATTAGGGCAGCAGACATCCCTAAGACTGCATTTAGGACCCGTTATGGCCATTATGAGTTCTTGGTGATGTCATTTGGATTGACTAATGCCCCTGCTGCCTTTATGGACTTGATGGCGCGCGTGTTCAAGCCTTTTCTTGCTTCCTTCGTCATAGTCATCATTGATGACATTTTGATATACTCGTGGAGTAGGGATGATTATGAGCAGCATTTGAGAGTTGTGCTCCAGACTTTGAGATATCAGCGACTTTATGCCAAGTTCTCAAAGTGCCAGTTTTGGTTAGACTCTATAGCGTTCTTGGGGAACGTTGTATCTAAGGAGGGCATTATGGTAAATCCGGTGAAGATTGAGGCTATTCGTGATTGGGCTAGGCCCACCTCAGTTACTGAGATTCGGAGCTTCGTCGGACTAGCAGGCTACTACATACGATTTGTGGAGGGTCTCTCTACCCTGGAAGCACCTCTGACCCGATTGACTCGTGTTGATGTTCCCTTTGTTTGGTCAGAGGAGTGTGAGGTGAGCTTTTTGAGGATCAAGGAGTTATTGACCACCGCTCCTATATTAACTCTTCCAGTTGAGGGTGAGGGCTTCACGGTTTATTGTGACGCATCTGACGTTTGGTTTGGGTTGTGTATTGATGCAACAGGGCCGAGTTATTGCTTATGCATCGAGGTAGCTTAAGATCCATGAGCGCAACAACCCTACTCATAATTTGGAGTTGGCGGCGGTAGTTTTCACGCTAAAATTTGGAGGCACTACTTGTATGGAGTTCGATGTGAGATCTATACCGATCATAGGAGTCTTCAGTACATCATGAGCCAGAGGGACCTTAATTCAAGGTAGCTTCATTGCATTAAGCTACTAAAGGACTACGACTTCTCTATTCTCTATCATCCGGGCAAGGAAAATATGGTAGCGGACTCCTTGAGCCGGAAGGCGGTGAATATGGGTAGTCTAGCCTTCTTATTTGTTGAGGAGCGACCCTTGGCTTTGGACATTCAGTTCTTATATAATAGCATGGTTCAGTTGGATATCTCATATTCTAGACGCGTCTTGGCCTATATGGGAGTTCAATCTTCTTTGCTTGATAGGATCTGTGGTTGCCAGTTTGAGGATGAGGCCTTGGTGGCCCTTAGAGATCGAGCGTTAGCGGGTGATGGTGGTTAGGATACCTTAGATCCTGATGGAGTGTTGAGATTCACCAGCCGCATCTGTGTTTCGAGAGTTGGAGATTTGATACAATTGATACTTTCTGAGGCCCATGAGTCTAGATACTCTATCCATCCGGGCACAGTGAAGATGTGTCGTGATTTGAGGCAGCATTACTAGTGGAGTGGCATGAGGAGAGATATTACTGACTTTGTTTCCCGTTGCTTGTGCTGCCAGCAGGTAAAGGCTGAGCATTTGAGACCTGGTGGTGAGTTTCAGAGATTACCCATTCCGGAGTGGAAGTGGGATCGCATTACTATGGATTTTTTGGTAGGCCTACCGCGGACTTCTAGAGGTGTTGATAACATTTGGGTCATCGTTGATCGATTGACAAAGTCAGCACATTTCCTTCCTGTTCAGTCTTCATTTAGCGCTGAGAGGTTGGCTCGAATCTACATTCGGGAGGTGGTTCGACTTCATGGGGTGCCAACTTCTATTATATCAGATTGGGGTTCTCAGTCATGTCTAGATTTTGGAGGACCCTTCAGGATGTTTTGGGCACTCGGGTTGACCTTAGCACAACTTTCCACCCGCAGACTGATGGTCAGTCGGAGCGTACTATTCAGGTCCTTGAGGACATGCTGCGGACTTGTGTTTTGGAGTTTGGTGGTCATTGGGACCAGTTCTTGTCTTTGGCGGAGCTTGCGTATAACAACAACTACCATTCTAGCATTCAAATGGCCCCGTTCGAGGCCTTGTATGGTAGGCATTGTCGCTCTCCGGTGGGCTAGTTTGACTCTACAGAGCCTAGGCCGCGGGGTACAGATTTGATTCAGGAGGCTTTGGACCAGGTGAGAGTGATTCAGGATAGACTTAGGAAGACTCAGAGTAGGCACCAGAGTTATGCGGATCGGAGGTGTCGACCTTTGAGATTCTCTGTTGGTGATCGGGTATTCCTCCGTGTGTCACCCATGAAGGGCGTGATGAGGTTTGGGAGGTGGGGCAAGCTTAGCCCAGGTACATTGGGCCTTCTGAGATACTCCGGACAGTTGGGGAGATTGCTTATGAGTTGGCCCTACCTCCAGCATTTTCAGCCATCCACCCGACTTTCCATATCTCGATGTTGCCCCGGTATGTTCCTGATGAGTCCCCTGTGCTCCAGTGTGATGCAGTCGAGTTGGATGACCGTTTGACATTTGTAGAGGAGCCAGTTGCCATTCTAGCCAGAGATGTGAGGAGATTGCGCTCGAGAGCCATTCCTATTTTTAAGGTCCATTGGAGGCATCGTCCAGTCGAGGAGGCTACCTGGGAGACCGAGCAGGAGATGCGAGAGCAGTTTCCTGGCTTGTTTGAGCCTTCATGTACTTTTTGACCCTTACTTTCGCAGACGAAAGTCCTTTTTAGTAGTGGATATTGTAATGACCCTCCTGGTCATTTATGTGTTTTGCCTTTTGTGTGTCGTTTAGAACGTTCCTATAGCGACCCCAAGTTATTTATGACTTGCTGGGACTGACAGTTCGGTTACCTAGTCGTTCGTTTGGTTATTGTGTGGGTTTTAGTGTTTTTGGAGCTTATGAACCTTGAACGATCATTTTTGATCGAAAGTTCAAGAAGATGACATCAGAATCCAATTCTGATGATTCCATCAATTCCGGAAGGGTCATTTTAGGCTAGTAGCATGGTTGTCATGACTCCCGAGGTTTTCAGTGTGAGTCGGTGCGATTAGGCGTTTTAACTTTAAGTTTAAGCCTAAGTTTGACTTTAGTCAACATTCTGAGTAAACGCACTCGGATGAGAATTCCGTCAGCGCGGTTAGATCTGGAAAGTCAAGTTTGGTCTAGATTGACCCTTCTTTTGTGTCCCGAGGTTTCTGATATTTTCTCAAGCCCTTTTGTGGGGTTTGACATAAAATGGCGGTTGGGTGTGAGATCCACTTTTTGTCAAGATGATCTCGTATGAAAATTTCGACTGTGCCATTGAGTCCGTAATATTGAATTTGGTATGGTTGCATATCTCGTTTGCGTGCACGGAGTTCCGAACGAGTTCGGAGCACCCCGTCGGAGTTTTTAAGTTTTCGGAAAGATAATGCAGAAAAATCTGCTATAAAATGCAGAAATATGAGCAACTCTTTTCCAAACTTAAAATATTCATAACTCTCTCATCTCTCAACCGAATTAGGCGATTCAAAGTGTGGGAGCTTTGTATTTTTGGTGGCTTCGCTATAGAGTGTTCGGAAGTTGTCGGGTGTGCTTAGTTCGAGGTAATTTTGCCATAAACCTGACTGTTGTACCCCTTTTTCGAGCTTTAATTTTTGGCATTCTTGTTTTGGTCATATCTCACTCATTTTAGCTTCGTTTTGGGTGATTCGAAGTCCCACGTGTTGGGGATTGTCGTGGAGTGTTCAAGGAGTGATGGGCACCATTTGATCCTTGTAAATTTCGAGTTTAGACTGCGGCATGTTTTCTTTTAAGTTGATGAAAGTGTGATTTTCCTTGCTTGTTGGTTTTTGCTGCGTTTTGAGCCTCGAATTGTATTCCATTTTGGAACACACGTTCGGGGTACTGTTTAGGGTCTTTTGACGGAGTCAAATTCGAATAGTTTGGTGCGGGTCCCATGATTCCCATTTTGACTTCAAAGTTGATCCGTCTCTGTTTGTTGTGATTTTGGTGTCTAAACGACCATACTAACGTTGTGATCCTATATTTTATAGAGTGACAGGGTTCAAAGGTCGTTCAGGAAGGAAAAGCTTCGGCAAAATGATTTGGAGCGTGCGCGATCGGCCTTAAGGTAGGCTACACCATCCTTTCTATTAGATTGAGCTTAATTGTGTAAAAGCATGTCGATTGGAGTGAATTGGGGGTGGGTACCAGTTTCCTACTTTACTTTGATTAGATACCTTACGTTAGGATCGATTGGCCATATTTCGGGTGTAGTATCATGTTAACCGGTTTAGTAGAGTTGCATGCTTATGTGGTAAATGCTATTGTATACTTGTATGCTATATGTTGTATGTTTTGTTCATCCTTAACCGTAAGCATGATGTCCTTAGTCTAGGTTAGACTAGCATTGCCTTAGACTTATGACCCGTGTGGGCTGGATAGCCTTGACTTTATGCCGACGTCGTTCGAATGACTTAGCTCCTTGTAGACTGGAGTAGCAGACTTGAGTCTGATAGTTTGAGCCTTAGATTAAGTGTTATCGCTGCTTGCTGCACTTCTGTATCTTCTCCCTCTAATTTTGTGGTTTCAACGCATTCTCGAAGGTTCGGTGCATCACTAGAGGCGTGGGATTGAGATAGTATAGGCTTGGAGCCTTTTCTGTGATTTCTTAGAGTGGACGGCATTACATGGTGGTTGTTGTTGGATTGGATCCTATTGGAGATACCATCACCCCCGGGATCGTCTTTCTAGCTAGGCTGGGAGCGTATCGCTGGCTGGGTAGACTCGGTGATTTTGGCGATCGCCCCTGGGCCTCTCTTTCTAGCTGGGTTGGGAGTGTGTTGTTGGCTGGGTGTCTCCGGGTCGCTCTTTTTAGTTGGGCTGGGAGCTGACTGCATAGTAGGACGAATCGCGATATCAGCCTCACCCTCGGGTCCCTCTTTCTAGCTGGGCTGGGAGTGGACTGTTTGGTAGGGTGCCCCTTGCTTTCTAGGTGGGCAGGGAGTGCACTGCTGGTTGGGTGGAGTCTGATGGGTTATCTTGGTTACTTTGGGCTGGGAGCCCGGTTTTCTTCTTTCTAAGTAGACTTAAGCTTTTCTGTGTACCTGTCGGGCTTATGGGGGTCCGTTAAGGTTTATTTAAACTTGCGCATGAGTGTACCTTCTGGGCTTATTTATGGGGGTCCAGTTAGGTTTAGTTTAGTTGTGCTTAGTTTATTTTTGGTATACTCGTGTGCTTCCTTTTCATATCCGCTTTGACCTCTCTGTGTCTAGATTATATCCTTTCTTATTGTTTTTACCCTTTTTGCCTAGTCGGTCTTAGATGCCTACTGAGTACCTGTTGTGTTGGTACTCATGCTATGCTCTGTATCTATTTCGTGATGCAGGTCCCAGTACCAGTTACCAGCGGTGATTAGTTCCAGCCTTCTTTTGCAGCTGTGATTGGGAGACGAGGGTGAGCACTTGGCGTTTTGGTTTTGTCTTGTCTCCTTCTTTTGTTTTAGCTAGTCTTGTTGCCTTTGAGACACGCTTTGTTGTGGTCCACTTTTGGGATTGTACTCTTTATTAGATAGCTTTGTACTAGTAACTTCCAGGTTCTGGGAGGTATATATTTATTTTTGTTTGTTTCCTCCTTGTTGCCCTTGTTTAGATTATTATTTTTGCTAGTTTCTGTCCTTACACTCATTGCTTGATGTTCTGGGTTACGGGTTGGCTTACCTACTGGTAGGGTATAGTAGGTGTCATCATGACTCGAGAGATCGGGTTGTGACACAAAATAGCTAATTGAAGATTTCTTTTGGTTGATGTAAGTTTCAAAGTGTTTATGTTTGCTAGTATGTATGGTTAAAAGTCAATGAACTTGATTTTGTGTTGGATGCAATATCCTTGTTTCTATGAATGGTTATCGTGTATGTTACTACTTCAAAAGTGTTTATGTTTAATGTAAAATGCATATACAAAACACAATTGGATTAAAACAAGAAAATGTAATATACATTAGTTGATAAACAAAATCATTGTATCAAGTTAACATAGATGTTCAACTGGAACATCACAACTTCAAAACATACAAACATGGTAAATAAGATCACATTGTTTGGTGAAATAACTTGCCCACTAACAATCTTACATCATCTTTCATCTAAAAAAACTATCAAAATGTTTAAACTACTTCCATTGTTCATTGGATTGTGAAAAAGCCTTTTTCTTTCTTTTGTTCACTCTCATCTCATCCCTCATCACTTCAAGTTGATTTGATGTCATTACTTTTTCCCCTTCCACCTTACACTAGTTCTTGGTTTGAAACCAAGGTCCCCAGTAACATCAGCAGAACTGATAGGCTGTCTAGAACCTGTATTGTAATATCCTATTACTTGGCAGTCCTGACCATAATATGTAGGAAAAAAATTAAGACAACATTAAGGCAACAATAAAGTTAATACAAAGTTAACAGAGGTTTTAGGGCTTACATTGTATGATGTTAAGCCATTTTCAGCAATCAAAACTCCTATTTCAACTGTTATGGACCTTTTAGTAGGTACTGCATTAGATTGAGAATGAACAGGTGGATTTGGTGGAGCATTTGTAGTGTAACTTGTTGGATTTTCAAACCACCCATGCAAAGATGTCCTCTTTGGCACTCTTATACCACTTAGAGGGACTTTGAAACCTCTGCCCCTTCCTGGTGCTTGAACAGTTGTATTACTCCTTCCCCTACCCCTTCCAATGCCTATGCCTCTTCCCCTTGTAGGTGTTGTATCAGCCCTTGCAGGTGTTGTATCAGCCCTTCCAATGCCTATGCCTCTTCCCCTTGCAGGTGTTGTATCATCCCTTCCAATGCCGATGCCTCTTCCTCTTGCAGGTGTTGTATCAGCCCTTCCAATGCCTATGCCTCTTCCCCTTGCAGGTGTTGTATCAACCCTTCCAATGCCTATGCCTCTTCCCCTTGCAGGTGCTGTATAAGCCCTTCCAATGCCTATGCCTCTTCCCTTTGTAGGTGTTGTGTTAGGTGTTGTGTCTCTTTATGATGTTGCAACAGGTGTGAAAATCAATTTATGAAAATGATTTGAAAATGAAGAATTTCAAGACTCGTACCCCTGCATATAGTTGATGTTGTAGGTGCCTCATTATTTGTTGTTTTTCTTGGCCTTCCCCTAGGCCTAGGAGGAGGTGCATCAGGATTAAAATTTCTTGCCCTTCCCTTAGGCCTAGGAGGTTCTCCATCAGTAGCAGGTGCTTCAGTAGTAGTGGTAGGTGCCTTTCTTGGCCTTCCTCTAGGTTTAGGAATTGCTCTAGAAGTACCTGCTTCATTACTTGGTCCAGCAACAACAGAATCCTACAAAATCAAATATATAACAAGTCAAATATCTCAAATATATACCATAAATAAGGAATAGCATATAAATGACATATCTTTAATGGACAACTCCTTTGTTGTGATTTTTCCCATGACAGATGCTACAAGTCATGTAAACACATTTTCTTGGTAATTTTCCCGACTTTTTTGTCTCCCAACACTCTTTGTTTCTTATGTTTCTTGGCCTTTCTAGCATAGATTTAACAACTAGTGGCTCCACATGAGGATTTATTAAATCAGGCCATATTTTCATGTTGGTTACTGGTTGAAGGTAATGACAGTAGGTTCTTAGATAAGTCTCCTTACTGTAGCAATCATTAACATAGTCAATTGGTTCCCAATTCTTGTAAAGAATGGAAACAATGGCATGTGGACATGGTATTCCTTTGAGCATCCATGATTTACAACTACATGTCCTACTCCTCATATCAACAGTATGGACATAAGATCCATCTGAAATTTCAAAGCCTCTCTCTCCATTGAACTCAATATGACATTTCATTGACTTTGCTATGTTCTTTTCAAGCACTCTCAATGCCATTGGAGAAATATTTGCTAACCATGTTTCTGGAAATTTATGAAATTGACCTAGTCTATTCATTACCTTTACCATTATCTCTTCAAGCATAGTGATAATAGTTTTATGTCTTGGAGCTAAGATCCAAGCATTGAAGCTTTCAGCCATATTATTATATATGCTATAACACTTAACATCAGTCCTAAAGTACATTTTGCACCAAGTTTTTACATCATAGTGAAGTAAATCTGGAACAATATCTTTGTTACCTAGAAATGCCACGTGAGCCAAATTTGCCTTCAACTCTGCCTCAAAGGTGCTTCTTGCACATTTTCAAAATTGATTCCTTCTTTTTAAACCTCTGTAATCTTTTGCCCAGTTAGCAAGAATGTGTCTTGCACACATCCTATGCTCCACCTCTGGTAAAAGATGCTTGACTGTTGATGTAAGCCCCTGCAATGAACAAAAAAACATTATTGTTGCAGTAATAACAACAGTAATGCATTAAACATAAGTAAATTAACCAAAAACATACCTTTTGCATATCTGAAATGAGTGTGTAATCTCTGTCATCACCTAATCCCAAGTCCTCTATCAACAATTTCAAAAACCATGCCCATGTGTTCTTATTTTCATACTCTACTACACTCCATGCAATATGCAACATTTGATTATTGGCATCTTTAGCCACAACAACCAACAATTGTCCTTTGGTTACACCCTTCAAGAAACATCTATCTAAACCAATACATTTCCTACATCTACCAAGAAAAGCTTTACTGCAAGCATCAAAACATACATAGAAACTCTGAAAAACCAGCTTACCATTACCTTCAGAATCATAAACTTTTACTACACAAGTGCTACTTGGATTGGTCCTCAACAATTCATCCCTATAGTAAAAAATTCTACCAAACTCTCTCACATGATCACCCATTAGTTCCTGCAATATTTTCTGTCTTGCTCTCCTAGCAGTAATCTTCCCAACATGTATTCCAAACTCATTTCTTATCAACTGTTGAAATTTGAAAATTCTAATGTTTGGTTGCTCACTGATTCTATCTTGTAGTGCTTATACAAGAACTTAGCATTACATATGTAATTTCTTGTGGTTTTCACACATCTGTGCCTAGGATTGTAGGTTTTAATCACAAAGTTATTGGTACCTCTATTAAGACTTGCATATAACAACCAAGGACACCCCTCTCTACATCTAACCCTCACCTTTTTTGAGTCATTAGTAAACTTGTCTAACTAGACATCTCTTTGAAGTGAATATTTTGTAACAACATCCCTAAAATCATTCACACTCTCAAAAACCATGCCCAACTGCCACATAACCTTTTTAGCAGTTTTATCAAAACAATTCTTCTACTTTCCCTCCTTGTCTCATTATCTGAATCAGTTTCAACATCATAAGCATCAGAACTACAATACACATGCTCATCCCCAACAACTTTACCTTTTAAGTTAGTATCACTGGTTCAGTCTCATCAAAACCCACATCTGGACCAACTTCAGCAACTAGAACTTCTTCAGGGTCTTTTGGTCCTCTTTTTGTTCTCTTCCTCCTTTGGTATGACCTCCTCTCAGCCCTTAAGTTTATATTTTCTTCATGGACATCACTTTCATATTCAGCATCACCTTCATGGAATAGATCTTCATGGTTTGAATCTAAACTAGTCTGAATCTAGGACTAGAAAGTCATCCTCAACAACAAAAAATTCAACAGTTGGATTAACTATTGGTTGAGTAGGTGCACCAGTCTCAGGCTCAATAGTTGTAGTAGTAGTGGTTGATGCTTGAGTAGGTGCAACAGCCTCAGGGTCACCAAGTGGAGAACTTTGAGAAGCTACAGGTTGAGTAGATGCAGCTTCAAACTCATTTTCATTTTCATTAATATCACAAACCCTCTCACCTTCTGGTCCCCCGTCCCCTTCTTTATTAAAAGCACCAAAAGATTCCTCATTGGTAGAAGTGTATTCTAACAAACCAATGGGGCTACCCAACTCATCAACCATGTGACAAACATAGACCTCAACAATATCTCCATCTTAAAAGCTTTGTGAAAGCTCAAAAATATCCTCATCATTTTGTATATCTAATAGAAAGTCACTCCTAGGTGGCCTAACATAAAATTTGCAACTTGTAGTATACCCCATCTCCTTAATATCATTAGTTAGTTCGAAGTAAGACATCTTATCAATATCGACATCGAATATGTGAGTCATTTCTCCACCCTCATATAATGGTTTTCGACTCTTTCTATTCAAAATCCCACCATGGTAATATCTCATAGTTATATATGTAAAAGCACCCATTCCTGAAACTATTTCACAATCGCAGTACAAAATAAGAAAACTGAAGAAAATAGTTGGTTCTTAAAAATCAAAAAAATTGGGGGAAGACTAGAAGAATTCTAATTTATCAACAATTGGTACGCATATACAACTAAAACATAAATCACAATCTGTAACAAATCGCAATTACAAGACAAAATTATGAATAGTCAAAAACCCTAATTTATCGACAAACCCTAACAATTTTTACATCAAGAAAATCAATGATAACCTCAACAAAATCAACTATAACGTCAATAGTAACGAAATCCTAGATAATTTCTAATGAAAAATTCAGTTCTAAGGTTAGACAAGACGAAAAAGGACTAACCTTCAAGAACTACTGATTTCAGTTCAGTTCAGGAATAGTTGTTGCCACGATTTTTGACACACGATCAAGAAACGCTATCAGCAAATACAATTTCAAACACGCTATCAACTAAAATGATTTTGATCTTTGAGTTCTTCTTAGGCCTAAGTGAAAGAGATGAGACAGAGTGACAGTGAAGAGTGAAGTGCAGTGATGATTCATTTCGCTTTTTTTTTTTACTTTTTTCAAATATGTTTATTTAATGAATTAATCTAATTATTTGGGAACGAAATGACTAATTTAATTAATTTAATGTATTAAAATGCGCGTGTGACACAATCAACTAACATAGACTGAGTATGGGCAAATATATATGTTTAAAATACGGTATTAAATAGTCTAGGGGGGTAATAGGTCCTCATCAATGTTTGGTATCTTAACTTCTATTTCGGCCAAAGTTTGAGTATTTTTCAGACCCTTTTCCCATTTTTTATATCATTTTAATAAGTTTAATGAATGGTGATGAATTCTCTATCAAAGTTATTGAAAAATAGAGATGCATGAATGTCCGTTAACATTTTAACATCAATGGCCCAATTTTTTCTTCTTCTTGCGAATTCAATTAGCAGTTTGTTTATTGTGAAGAATGAAAAAAAAACAAAAAAAAGACAGAGAATTCGAAGTCTTTAAAATGGTGGGTTGAAGGAGAAGAAGACTGGTACATGGATATTGGGGTGGGGTTATTTTCTTTTGATGTGTTAAAAAGAACCAAAATAAGTTTTATCAGGAACATCGTTGGCCTTTTCTTTTGATGTTCCTGTGACCGACGAATAATTAATTTTGATGTGTTAAAAGAATGTTTAATTAAATTAGTTTTTAGTTATTTAATTAACAAATGCCAAGTTTCAAGAAAAAAAGTACAATTTTTTTATAAAAATATATATGAAAAAGGGTCAAAAATACGCTTAAACTATCTGAAATAGATCATATTTACCCTTAAACTATATTTCAGCTCAAAACTAACCTTCCCTTCAAACTATTGGGTCAAAAGTGTCCTTATTAACGGAAGTTGTTAAATGCCACATTCCACGCCTATAGCGTTCCACTGCCACATAGACTAAACGGAAAAAGGTCAAAAATACCCTTAAAATATCCGAAATAGCTCATAATTACCCTTAAACTATATTTTGGCTCAAAACTACCCTTCCCGTCAAACTATTGGGTCAAAAGTACCCTTCTTATTAATGGAAGTTGTTAATGATGTCACATTGCATGCCAATAAGGTTCCATTGCCACATAGACTAAATCGCTAAATCCTAATTACTCTCCCCCCCCTCATTTCATTATTTTCCAGAAATGATTTCACCTCTTCTCCCTCATTTCGCGGTTAGGGTTTCACAATTTTCTTCGTGGCTGGGTTTCAAAGTGGATATTCGTGGTTGTAGGTTAGTAAATATTTTTTCTTATTTTATTATGTTTACGATTTCAAATTATGATAGTTAGGATTTCACGTATTTCCCCTCATTTTGCGGCTAGGGTTTCATAGCTTTCTTCGCGGCTGGGTTTCAAAGTGGATATTTGTGGTTGTAGGTTAGTAAATCTTTTTTCTTATTTTATTATGTGTACAATTTCAAAGCATGATAGTTAGGATTTCACAACTTTCCCCTCATTTCACGACTAGGGTTTCATAGCTTTCTTCGGGGCTGGGTTTTAAAGTGGATATTCGTGGTTGTAAACATAATAAAATAAGAAAAAAGATTTACTAACCAACAACCACGAATATCAACTTTGAAACCCAGCGACGAAGAAAACTGTGAAACTCTAGCCGTGAAATGAAGGAGAAGGGGTGAAATTGTTTCTGGAAAATAATGAAATGAGGAGAAAAAAAGAGTAATTCAGATTTAGGGATTTAGTCTATGTGGCAGTGGAACCCTATTGGCGTGCAATGTGGAATCCATGTGGCATTTAACAACCTCCGTTAATAAGAAGGGCACTTTTGACCCAATAGTTTGACGAAAAGGGTAGTTTTGAGCCGAAATATAATTTAAGGGTAAATATGAGCTATTTCGGATAGTTTAAAGGTATTTTTTACCCTTTTTCTTTTAGTCTATGTGGCAGTGGAACCCTATTGGCGTGCAATGTGACATCCACATGACATTTAACAACCTCCGTTAATAAGGACACTTTTGACCCAATAGTTTGACGGGATGGGTAGTTTTGAGCCGAAATATAGTTTAAAGGTAAATATGAGCTATTTCGGATAGTTTAAGGGTATTTTTGACTCTTTTTCGGAAAAAAAATCACATGCACGAAGTAGTAGTGAGTTACACTTATTTTGCCACATCAGTATTGTGTATTTAATAGGTACTCCCTCCATTCTATATTAATTGAATTTTTGAGGTGTTTCACACCCTTTAAGAAAAGTAGATTAAGACATAAATTGACCATAGTTTTTTATTTTTACCCTTATTAATTATTGTTAAATTTATTGAAGTCATCACATTGAAAATCCAAATGAAGGGTAAAATTGGAAGGACACTCTAAAAGTAGTCTTGAAAACTGAAAAATTAAGTTAATTTGAAAAATGAAAAATGCTTCAAAAATTCAATTAATATGGAATGGAGGGAGTACACGTTTTGAATAATTTAGGTGTTCAATAGGTACAAGTCCTAGTTGAGATGTCCAAGTGAATTATGCGGACAACTTTAAGGGGCCGTGGATGACTTAAGCCTTAACAAAATTATCCTTAAATTTTTTATTTATAGTTTTTATGTTTTTATTTTTTATTTAAAAAACTCATTTCATAACATTATCGTTTAAAAGAACATCTCATTCTTGAAGCTAATCCATGACTACGATTAGAAAACAAATTATTTCTCGAGTTCCAACTTGTCGCAATTTGTTATTTTAGGAAAAAAAAAATTTAAAAAGGTGAAGAACCCACACAAAATTTATAATCAGAAGCAATAACAGTTTATCCAAGTGAAATAGGGGAATTGGGTGGGTGATTTTTAGTGGATTAAATTTTATAGTTATTGAAGGATTTCAAGTTAACTAAGGATTGATATATAAAATAATTGATAATAAAAGAAAAATCACTAAATCTTTTTATATATTTAATGAATTTCTCAATAATGAGAATTCATGGTGAGGTGGCATGCCACATGACATTCACCTCACCTTCATGTCAGTCATATAGTAGGGCAGGGCATAAATACCAAAAAACAAAAATAGCGAACCGAACCGAATTGTTTCAGTATTTTGGTTTCTGTATTTTGATTTTCGATTCGATTTTCGATATATATTTTCATAGTTTCGATATTTTGATTCGGTTTTTGGTATGTGATTTTGTATATTTTAGTATTTCGGTTTAATCGAAATATATTATATTAAATATATATTAATATTATATTAATTATTAATATTATATATTATAAGAAAAATGGAAAAATAGGTCAAGAATTCTAAAATTTTCCACTTTTTAGTCGCCGCACAGTGCAGCACACAACCTAGTCCCACTTTCCATCGCTGCACATTCAGTTTTCAAAGTTCAAAGATCAAAGTTCAACTCCATCTCCCATCGCCGGCGCCGCACGTCCCAGTCCCACTTTCCCACTTCCCACTTCCCAACACCGACCAGCGACGTCGAGGATCCGACTGTCGCGACCAGAATCCAGATGCAGCCGACCAGCAGCAACCGACCGGCGAGGCGGCGACCAGCAGGATTATTTTTTGTTTTCAAGATTTCTTCTTCCGTTTTCTTTTTCTTTCTTTCTGATTTTCGCTTTTGTTACTAGTTAGTACGTGATTCTGAAATTAATAAATCGATCTAACAAGAACCGAACTGAAATAAGAAAAACCAAACCGAATCGAACCGAATTATTTTGGTTCGGTGTTCGGTACACTTATTACACAATCTAAAAACTGAAAAAACAAAAAAAAAACACCAAAATCGAACCAAATTACCGAATGCCCAGCCCTATCATATAGTTGGAGTAATTTTAGTCACAAAGGACAAATTTAGTTAATAAATGAAAGTCTAGAGGTATTTTTGATCTTTTTTCTTTATTTTAATATCATTCCTTATTATCATAGTATAAACTTCTTATATCTAAGAACCATGTATTTTAATGGTACAAATATGATTATGAGCAAATTAGATTATCTTCGCTAAACTGATACACACCTTGAAGTGGAATGTTGTCACCGCTGTACTGATGACGAGGCCTCTTACCACTATCTTTGTAAGTCTTAAGACACGCCTGCTCCACAACCCTCACATGACTCACAACCTAGGAAGAGGTAGACCCCGCTAATATCGGATGCTCCGACACCAACCGAAGTGGCAATGCCAACCCTCTGATTAACCACTGACTCAGCTCTCTATCTAAAGGAAACAATGTGGACTAAGCCGGATCCACTCAAGAAATCCCAACACATAGTCAGAAACAAACAACGAACCCTACTGGCACCACTCAATCCAACTCTGCTCTGAGAAGCATCGACTGCACCATGAACTGCACCTGTCGTGTACCATAGAAGAAGCTCGGACCTCCTACAACTGAATATTGAGGACATGAGGTAGCCAATGATCCTTTTGAAGCTTGGGCTGCCCCCAAACTCTCTAAATGCTGAAGAATGCATTTGAGGTCAAGGTCCATGCCCGACAAAGGCTTTCTAATCCGACCACGTACTGAAACTCTAGTAGGATATGCTGATACTCCATCCACGTCCATCGAATACTTCGTGCTATCCATCTAGGAGAGAGTAAATTCCAAAAACCTCTGCATTTAGATTCAACTACTATCACCAAGACAAGACCTAGTTGTGCCAGGGTCAAAGTACAAGTAGACTTATTAGGTGATTTACCTAAATTTGTTGAGATAGAGGTTGCCAATGAAGTTGCATCAACATCTATAATTTAGAAAGTGAAGGTACAATTTGATATATTACCTAAGTATTGTAAAGAATGCAAAATACAAAGACATGTGGAACAAGAATGTCAGATTTTACATCCAGAATTGAGGAGATATGCGGAGGACAATGAAAACGGTAAAAAAGTATAAGAGAATGGTAACATTAAAAATAATAAGCATCCAGTGATTAGAGTTGGAAGACAATTTAAAAGATGACATCGTACTGATAAAAGATTTCCTAGGAGTAAGGGTAATGATGGAGGGGATAAAAACAATGTCGCAGGAGGGGAGGAAGGTGTAATCACTTCTAACACTTTTAATGTATTAGCAAATCACAACACAGATAAGGAAGTTCCGCAACAAAGAAATATAGGATGTATAAAGGACATATATCAGATAAAGCAATTGAGTACATTAAATGCAGATGAAGAGGAGTAAAATACAAAGAATATTTAAGGAAAGGAAACAAAAATCAAACAGAGGGAAAAAGAGTAGAAAATGTTCAATCATGAGGGGATAAGTAATTATTTTGCAACACTGGACAAAGAGGCAGATGATAAGGGGCAACAAAGTGAAAAAGCATGCACAAAAAGGAATATAAATCTCACTACTTCTAATACTTCAATGGATAGTAATAATAATGTCAGTGAAAGTGAAATGAAGGAAGCATCTTCAGATGGGCATGTGAACATTGAACATATCACAACTGATGAAGTGGAAGCTCCTATAGAAGAAAATACTAAAGGGATTAATAAGGATAAGCAAATACAGATATGTACAGTTCAGAATGGTCTGACAGATCTTACATAGAAAAGCAAAATGACAAATGTTATTGATCAGAGACCACTGCAAGTAGTCACAGCAGCAGAAGGTAGATTCCCGCCTGACTTTATACAGAAGAAAGTGTAGCAAATCGAGAGGGATACTAGGCAGGAAAATATGGTGGGGAAGTGGTTGGTGCAGATTAGAAATCACATCCAATGAACATGCCACGTGCTCTTGTGTCACACCAAGACCAATATAAGGACTCTACAGATACCAAACAAATTTTAGCACTAGAAAATAATGGAAAAGGAGCTGAATACACAAGAGAAGAAGATAGAGAAGAAGAAGACAACAAAAACATCATCAATAAAGTCAGTAAGGAGGCAAGGCTATCTCCCAGAATTTTGCCTAAATCCAAAAAGGGTAAAAGTAAAGGAGAAAGCTCAAGCAGCAGCACTCCAACAAGGATACAAACCAAATGAGGGGTGAAAACAGTATCTCAATGATAGTGAAAGCTCTTTTTTGGAATATTAGATCAATGAACACACAAAATGCTTTCCACATAGTGCAAATATTAAACAGAAAGTTTGATATGATTGCTCTAATGGAACCATTTCAGGATGCTAGACATATTCAAAGATACAAAAGGAGGTTGGGGATGAGCTATGTGAATTATAATAGGAATGACCAAATTTGAGTTTTTTTTATCAAAGAACATATTCAGCTGAGAATTATTTCATACACTGAACAGAAACTCTCCCTATATATTACTTTAGATGATGGTAATCAAGTGATCACAACAGTGGTATATGCTAAATGTACTTCTAATGAAAGGTTAAGACTTTGGGATGATATTTATTCCATTAGTTACAATTTTTCATTGCCTTGGATTGTGGGTGTATACTTCAATGTACTAATGGGGGTAGAGGAGAAGATTGAAGGTCTACCTGTGCATCCTCAAGAATATGAAGCTTTTGCCTTCTGCATTAACTCTTGTGATCTTTCTGATATCAACTTTTCTGGGAGTCCTACTTGGTGGATGACAGAGTAAATGGTGAATGTATTTTTAAAAGGCTGGATAGAGTGGTGGTGAACCAAAGGTTTTCTGATTTATATGGTGACACCAATTTGCAACATCTAGCTAGAATAGGGTTTGACCATGCTCCATTGTTATTAACTTATGGGAATAGCAATCAGAATATTGTTAAACCCTTCAGGTTCCTGAAGTTTTGGACAAAAAGTGAAGACTTCATAGATGTGGTGCTACAAAATTGGGATTCTGATGATGTGGAGGATATATTTATACAACTCAAGTTGAAGCAGAAAAGGACTAAGCATGCACTGTCAAAGTAGAGCAAGGAGACATTTGGAGACATTTTCAATTAATTGGCCATTAAAGAGGAAATTGTGAGGATTAAAGAAGAGTTTTTTTTAAGAATATCCATCTTCAAAAAATAGAGTTGTATTACAGCAGGCACAAACTGAATTAAAGCTCTATATTCACTATGAAGAAGAGTATTGGAGGCAGAAAGCTTGGATGCAATGGTTTGAAGGAGGAGATAGAAATACTAAATGTTTTCATTGTCTGGTAAAAGGAAGAAGAAATAGGCTAAATATTAACAAAATGATGAAAGTATATGGTTTCTAGGCTATGGATGATAAAGAGATTACAGACATGAATCCCAATGTAATTTTTAAATCAACTCCCAACCTTTAACCACATCGGCGATCCTTCTGATCACCGGAATTCTCCCTCCCTCTTCCTTTTCTGACAATCTTCTTGCACCAAAGCCTCCTCCAGACCCCCGCGACTCAACCCCAAAAAGACCCATCCTCAGAAAGTTCCCCACACGCTCACACGCGCCCCTTCTTCCTCTCAGACTTCAAAATTACGCGCGGCACGCGCCGGCGAATGAGTCGACAAAACTCAAAATTTCAGCATTTTCGTGGTTCGATCAGGCCACAAGGGCTTTCACCTCCCACTCCGTCTTCAGTTAAAGAACTTTCCTTTATTTTCATTAATTATTTTGGAGATGGAGAACATAATCTTTTTCAGATTAGGGGGTAAGTCTTGTGACTTAACTGATACCAAACTAGCCTCAGATTCGAGGTTTGAATGGGTGGAGAGTGCTAGGCGGTATATGAGTAGAATGAACCTGAGTAGAGTAGCTCTACATTGGCTATGTAGAAGATTTAATGAAGCTTCATAAATCAAAGGAAAATCCTTCAAAACTTGGAGATGCAGAGATTTAACTACTCTTATTTATTGCTCATTGAAGTACAATAAATATGGTAAATTTGTGTCAGTTATTACGGTTAAAGGAGAGCTGAGATCTATTATTTTTCCCCCTGAAAACACATTTAATGCTGGCTTGTTTGATCTCTCTACGAAAATTGAGGCCTTTATTAATAAGGCTGAAATTTTACAGAGACAAACTCTAAATGTAGGGGAGAAAATCAGTAATGGACAAAAAGGAAAAGGAAGTTATAAGAAAGCTCTTCAAAAAAGCAGATGGTCCCCTAATGAACTTCAATTAGCTCCAGAGAGTAGCACCAATGGAGATAAGGATCCTTTGAGGAGAAGTCTGGTTGGTAGCTTCCAAGATTGTGATGAAATACCTTCTCGTAACGATGTTAGGAAATGGGCGCAAAACACATGGAGAGGCATCCACAACATACAAGTATTTGATTTGAACGGGATCCAATTTCTTTTTGAATTTCAGTCGAGAAGGGATGCTAAAAATGTATTAGCAGGGAGATGGAGTAGGAGCAACCATCTACGGGAGCTAATCAAGCCCAACAACAATTCGATTGGTTTTGGGTTCGAATTTTGGGACTACCGTTACATCTATGGACTAATAAAGTAATGAAGGAGATGGGGGACCAGTGCGGCGGATGGATTGAAGCAGAAGAAGAAACCCAACTCAAGAATCACCTGAGATGGGCCCGTATTAGAGTCAAAGGTCCTCTGAAGGAAATTCTGGCATATGTAGAAGTGAGTGATGGAGAATTTAATTTTTCTTTACCGGTATGGTGTGAAGCTCCGGAGAGATTCAGATGGAACTCATATCTAAGGCACGTTGAGCAATTAGAAGGTGCAACACAACATGTATCTGGAAGGGAGCTCCCACAACAAAACTCTTTGCTGACTTTTATTCCAAAGGAGGTGGAGCCTAACATTTTGGGTAATGATACGCAGTTAGTTTGCAAAAAAAAAGGGGAAGAGGAAAACGCAGGTCTGAATGAAACACATGCGAGGGAAATAATTAAAAATTTGGGCCCAGGTATTGTATTAGAAGTGTTGGACCAGATCGGAATAAAAGTCAGTGGGTCACAAGAAGCCCAATTGCCTAAGAAAGACCACATTCAGTTAGAAAAGGAACCTTTTGTTAACAACCTCTTTTCGATGGAGAATAGTTTCTTTCCAAGCTCGAATATATCAGAGATGGAGATGGGGACTGGAGTGAGAACTAAAACATCTTTTGCTAAGGATGATGTGGCAATTTACTATGGGTCGGAAGTTTTACGGGGTGAAGATAACAAAATGCCTATGGTTATTTATGATACCGAAGGGGCAGGAATTAATTCAACAGAACTTGATAAGATAGATATTCATCAGGGCAACTGCTCTACTGAGAAAATTACATTATTTGAAGATCCTCTTCCTCTTCAAATTAATGATAGTGTCTCACAACAAGAAATTGAAGACAAAGCTTCACTTTGGGTACATTCCAATTTACTTAAACTCAATCAACTTTTTGGGGTTGCTTTTGAAGGATGCGATTGATATACCGTGAGTTTACGGTATTTCTAATACATTTCACTTACAAATTGTGTGTGTATAGGGCCTTTTTGTACTGGTTTTTATGTGTTTTTATGTGTTTTTATTGTATTTTGCAGGAAAGATGTTCAGGCGCGATAGTAAAGACAAGCTGAAAGGGATGCAGAAAATAACATCTACGGAGTGATCTACGGACCGTAGGTCTATTGACGCTCCGTAGATGGTGGCCATAGATCAGCAGCCAAGGCATGGAGGCAAATCAGGGAAATCTGACCAAGTGTGGAACCACGGTGCCCATTGACGGTCCGTAGATGGATCTATGGACCGT
>JAJOOO010018417.1:0-34548 GCA_029582685.1 Solanum piurae | reverse complement strand
TATAGAAGACATAAAAATATACGAACAACTAATAGAAAATAATTTATATATGTATAAAAGAACCCAAGATATGAGGTATCTAGAAATTATCATAGATAATATAAAAGAAATATCCAGACTAAAACAATTATGTACAAAATATGATGATTGATTGTGGAAGCGTGCTGACATTTGTGGCAGGTGACTCAAAAAGTAAAAAAAGTTATGTTTAGACTTTTTGTTATTTGGAATTTCTAAGTCTGTAAAATAAATACTCCCTCCGTTACAAAAATAATAACCTAATTTAATTTGGAATGAAGTTTATGAAAAAAAAAAGACTTTTTAATCTTGTGGTTCTAAATTAAAGATATGTCAAATGTATGAAAATGCCCTTTAATTTTATGGCTTTAAACATGTCAAGTGGAAAGTTAACGTTAAAGTCTTGCCAAAAAAGGAAATTGGTCATTCTTTTTGAAATAAACTAAAAAGGAAATTGAGTCATTATTTTTGAAACGGAGGGAGTATATTTTATGTAATTTTTAAGATGACATCATATTTGTTAGTTTGAGTGGTAAAAGTGAGTCAATATATTTGTTGACATTGAAATTTTATTAATAAATTCATATTAAATTTTGGATTATTCCACAAATTCATGATATATTGATCATGTCAAACTATTGATTAATGATTAATATTTAAGTCAAGATATATGACTTAAATAAAGTTCAAATTATATTTGGGTCAGTCCATTAAGTTGACAAGACGAGTCCAACTCATGTTCTTCAAGCCCAAGGACCAAAATTTCTTGGACGAAAATACCCCTAAAACCCTAGCTCAAGCCTATATAAAGAGGCCTTCATAAGAACAAAAAGAGGAGAAAAAAAGAAGAAGGATACACACAAAAATACATAGAGAATATTTGCTCTTCAGTGGTGATCTGCAAGTCTTCCGCATAAAAAAATCTTCGCTCCAAATGTAGAGCGGCAAATATTCCATCAAATCAAAAACAGTCTTCCGCATACAAAAAGTCTTCGCTCCAAATGTTGAGCCGCAAGTATTCCATCAAATCAAGACAGTTTTCCGCATACAAAAAAGTTTTCGCTCCAAATGTTGACCCGCAAGTAGTCCATCAAATCAAGAACATCCGTTAAGAGAAAAATCAGGGGATTACATATCTTTTCTTAAAGATTTTATAAAGATTGTAACCTTCACATAAATTTGAATATAAATATTGTTGTTTGCTTGCTATTTTTCGTTCTTGTTTGTTGTATTTCAGGATTGAAACTTTAGATGCATACAACATTAATAATAGGAATACTTCTGTAACGACCTTTTCCCGCCGTTATAGAAAAGCCAAGGAAAATTTTTTTGGGCCGGAAAACTTTTTCGTAGTAACTTGGAATTTCCCAACCTAGTCCAGATTTGGATGAAATTGGAGTCAGTAAAGTCTAGGGAAATCTGGTAACAATTGGGTGATCTAATTATGATTCTGATAATATGAGTAGATAGATAAAACGTTAAGGAACCCGTACACGACTTTACAGAATTGAATTCAGGAAAGTACAACTCTTGAAACTGATCTTAACGTGAACGAGTAGTTTCTGAGTGTCATGGATTGAAGGTATGTTGTGAAATGGGGGTTTGTGTCATGATTCAAGGCTACCCCCTAGATGTGACACGGCGTACAAGACTCCAAAGAGCCTCATACAATCCTCATAGCATATCATAACATAAGAATATAGGAAAATAATGCGGAATTTAAAACTTTTCTTTACAATCGAAATCTTTTATAAATACAATTGGGAGTCTACAACACTATGTCTCAAAACATCTATAACACTTGAATACTATCTTAGGGACACATCCCTTACAAAAGTCTAAAACATAAGAAAAGACAAAAAGGAACATAATGGTCAAGCCCTGGAATACTATGAGGACTCACCAAGCTTCTTCTTCTTGATCTACTATGATCCTAGCCACGAAGATGGAAGTTGATATCGCCAAACCCTACATTTTTCACAAAATGTAGAAGAAATATGGGTTATTACAAAAATACGCTAAGGATAATAACCATGCATAAAAAACCTTTGAAAATATGTTAAAAGGGACATTTTAGTTGAATGCATGCACTTTGCTAGTTTAAACCATCATTTAGAAGTTAGTGTGAAAACACAAGTCATAAGCATAAAAGACATCATAATAAGGCATAGACTATAACATGGTAGATAACAATCACAACTAGTGAGTATAAAAAATACCATTAGGAACATATACATAGTCAATACAATCTAGTTTTAGTATGACATAAGGGAAAACACTTCATGAGTCACCTCAAGGCAAGCTTGAGCAATGCATAGGAAAGATCACATACTCCCACTTATACTAGGCAAGTCACTTTAGATCCTCATTCATGCTTACTATCTTTTAATCTCATATTTAACTTATTTCTCTTAGACAAGGAAACATTCACTTTTAGTCAACTATATCAAGGAAAGCAACCCATGGCAACAATGCAAGTTAGCATACAACATTACAAGTAGCCTTACTATCTAATGAAATTGCCATCTAGTTACAAGAACATTCACTACATGAATAATCATGACAAAAGAGGAATCTACCACATCTACTCTCAAAGCCTACTTGTGCAATGCATGGATGAAGTTCCATACCCTCACCCACACTAAGTAGAACTTTTTGAATAGCTATTGTTCATCCTAAACTTGACCTTGTGGGAATTATCTATAACTGACATAGACCATGAGAGCTTATTCATGGAATTCAGTGTCTCCCCCACACCGAAAAGGGGTGTCCTACTTTCCTAAGGTAGAACCAAACTATTAGCTTGGAAATGAATTCAATGGCTAAATAACCTACGGGCGCACGTAGTTATTGGATAAGGATATTTCTTCTAGAAACTCGCCCTCTACTAACGGAGGAGCCTCCATCTCATGATACTCCTTCTAGAAACCCGCCCTCTATTAACGAAGGAGCTTCCATCCCATTGTCAATATCCACTCGGTGGTAAGCATAATTCCCAGTGAGTTTATATTAAGTCTTGACTTGAATTAATAATTATGAAAGGGTGTCTTAACACTCAGTCCAACAAACTCATGCTAAAGCTCCTAGATTCAATAGGGGAGACTAGTCTTCAACCCTTAGAATCACTATATGTGACAAGCCTTTCGCATTGTATGGTATTCATACCTAAGTGTGAAAATGAGGATAATCATTCACTCAACACAACAGTTAGATTATAATGCATTTAATTTACTATCAAAGGAATCTATTGTATACACACAAGTCTCATACACATAGCTAATACTCAAGTTTTTCCCTTCAAGGACTATAGATCACATTCAACCAATCAATCTAGAATTACTACATTAGATATAGATGGTAACATGATTTAAATAACTAAACTACTATAAGATAATCTCATGTTATTCATCTCACCACAATTCACCCACATCACATAGTCACAAATTGGGGACATGGGGGTTCATGGGTTCTTGGAGGAAATTCGACATCAAAAATACATAAATACCTCAATTAATACATAATTCAAGTAATCAATTCATTATATTCATGATTCTATAACATTCTACTAATACCAATCAACACCCACACTTTAAGATCCACTTTGAGAAATTAGGGTAATTCATGGATTCATGGAAATTTTATCATAAAAACTATAGTAATCAATAATTCAATCATAATATAAGATAATTAAATCAATTAAAATATTTTTAGAAAGAATCCATGGCTTGGAGTGAAAACCCTAGGTTTTGAAGACTTTTGAGTTTGAGGACTTCATGGATGAAAATCTAACCATGAATCAAAACTACCATACCTTAGATGAATATTCCTCACGAATTTGAGTGAAAAATATGATTTCTTGATCCCCTAGACCTCAACTTCTTCTTCTTCTCCAATGGAGGTTTTTGAGAGAATATTTTTGGGAGGGAGTTGATTATGTTTTGGGGTCTTGGGAATTATGAAGTAATTAGGTTAGTTAATGGTTTAAAAGTACTTATATAAGTCTATTAAAATGACCCTACACTAAAATCATTAAATTAGGAATTTCCTAAAATGTCTTACCTTTGGCCGACTTTGATGCAGCATTGCAGGTCCCATCCACGACCCCCACCCATGGGGCATGGATGGACCCACAGACCATATTGGTCACTCGTGGGTTGGGGTCTGCAGCTCCTCAACTTGGCCTTGATCCATGAGGCACCACCCACAGAGCGTGGACCACCCTACGGGGCGTAGGTCCCTCCGTGGGTCACTAATTTTGGGCAGTTTTGGGGTTGCTTGGGGTTAGGCTTTAGGGTCTCCTCAAGGACCCCTTGGTTGGTCCTTGGGGTCGTACATTAACCTTTAACCCCTAAACCTCTTATCCTAAGTTCGGGAAACCATTTTACACTTCTAAACCCCATATAAAACTCAAAAACTCTCACGTAATGCTCTAGTTTCACCTACTAGTTTTTCGGGTTGTTATAGTTTGGAACTCTTAATTCGATTCACTGGTATTGTGCAAGCCACTACGGAAAAATTATTCCCGCTAGGTCAGGGCCGTTGTAGCGGGATTAGGCCCGCCATGGCGGGATAGTCGCGAATTAAGTCAGAAATAAGCCCCAAAAATATCTTATTCTGCACTTTTCAACTTTGAGAGCTAAGGAACGACACCCCAGGTGTTTTCTTGATAGTTTTCCACCATTTTTTAGGCTAATGGTAAGGTTTTCACTCCCCGAATCTATTTACCGATCCATATAATTTAGTGTCGTGGGTAATTATTGTTGGGGAAGGGTTTTGGAACTGTTTGGATGGTGGGAAAAGTCATAATTGGGATATTGGGATTATGGGTTTGATCTAGGGTTGATAGATTTGATGGTAATTTGAGTAATTAGATATTGTTTATTGATTCCCGTGTTATATTAATTGTTTGTAGACCAAGAACAAGCAGAATGAATCCAGAAAGGGAAGAATCAAGTTTCTTAGGGGATGCAAGCTTGTTTCGAGGTAGGTTATGGTTGTGATTTCATATTGTGTGATATATGTTTGTTCTTTATTCATTATGATATATGTATGTATGTGAATGTTGCATTATTGATCACAGTAATCATAAATGAGGATAAATGGATAATTGAATGCCATGAATCATGACTTGATTGTATGGTTAGGAGAATACACTTGTAATTGTGATTGTGGCTTGTTGAATGGATCGGATGTTGTGTTTCGACACACTAATTGAGATCGATTGCCATGTACCGACATAAACATCCGACACGCTAACTCAGAACGGATACCACGTACCGATACACTAACAGTTTGAGTGTGGGTTCCATGAGAGGACCATTGACTTGACATAACTGTTTATTTTGAGAATTGTGCATTTGATCGTTATTTGTAAATGATATTGATACTATATATGTTTCGTGTATGCATGTTATTATTATGTTGTAATGGCTTATGTATGTTGCACTTAGTGGGATTGTCGTGTGATCCTACAAGTACACTGTGGTTGTGTGCTGATACTGCACTTGCTCTTTCTTTGTTGGGTACAGGGAAACTTCAGGCGGCTATTAACAAACTTCATTTGGAAGATCAGTGATAGTCATCGAATTCAAGGGTGAGCCAGTTCTTCCGGAATGCCATGAGTTCTCTTTTCGCTTATGTCCCCATTTCAGACTTAGACTAGTACATTAGGATTATCTTATGTTTAAATTGGGTTGCACCCATTTTCTTAGACTTGTTGAACTTTAGATGTTTTGGTACATTGACTTTCAGGTTCTAGGTATTATTCTGCATTTGTTTTTATTAGACTTTTTTTAGAGTTTATGGGAACTCCCTATTTATTTTCCTTAGCATTTAAACCTTCTTTCGTAACTTTAAATGCCTTAGTCTTGATTTTGTTGTGTAGTTCTTGGTTAGCTAATTAGTATTAATGGTTCTCCCACCAGAGGGTTAGTGTGGGTGCAAATCACGATGGTCTGGGTCGTGATAAAGTTGGTATCAGAGCCTAGGTTTGTTGATCTTGATGTATCAAAACGAGTCTAGTAGAGTCTTGCAGAATGGTACAGAGACATCTGTACTTTTCTTCGAGAGGCTACATGACTTTAGGAAATCTCTCTATTTTCTCTTATCTCCTTTTGTACTATAACTTGATTCCAATTGGTATATGACGATTCAAATTGGTATCTAACGTCCTTCACTCTTCTTTCCATAGATGGTTAACACTAGGTTCAACAGCGTCAGGCTTGTAGCTCCCGTCAATGCTCCAACTGAGGAATCTACAGCGAGAGGTTGCGGTCAAGGCAAGGGTAGAGGAAGATCTAGGGGTAGAGGCTGAGGAAGGGTGGTGCCTACTAGGGATGGAGCACCAGTCAAAAATTATCCTAGTAATGAGGCTCCTCATGCGCATCATGAAGAGGTAGAAGAGAATATAGAGGTTGAGAATGAAGAGAATGTTGGACAAGAGGAGGAGGTGCAGGCTGAGACTACATGTATTCCTCCATTAGACTCAGTGTTAGCTCAACAAATGATGTCGTTCTTGAAAGGATTGGTTGATCCTGGATTGCTTTCCTCTGTTCAAGAAACTCAAGCTCCCGCCAATCCCACTATTGCTATCACTGTCCCCAAAGTGGGTGGAATTGTAAGTAATGATGCTTTATTCCATCCTTTGTTGGGTCCTGTTATGACTGATAACGAGCATGAGATGTTGACTAAGTTCTTAATATTGAAACCGCCTGTGTTCCATGGTTCTGAGAGTGAGGACACCTATAAGTTCATCCTAGACTGCTACGAGAGGCTTTATAAGTTGGGAATTGTCCATCAGCATGGAGTGGAGTTTATGACTTTTCAGCTTCAAGGTGAGGCTAAGCAGTGGTGGAGAGCGTATATGGAATGCAAATCTTCAGTTTTACCCCACTCACTTGGACCTAGTTTTATGCTCTGTTCTTGGAGAAGTATGTGCCTCAGACTTTGAGAGATCGTAAGAAGGATGAGTTCATGGCTTTGGAGCAAGGTGGTATGTATGTGGCTGCCTATGAGGCCAAGTTCCATGTTTTATCTAGATATGCTACGCAATTGGTGACTACCGAGGAATAGAGGATTTGTCTATTTGTTAAGGGGCTAAATTCTGAGTTGCGGGTATTGTATGTTCATATGACCTCTGCAGGAAAAAGCTTCAATGAGGTAACAAATTTTGTGAAGAAAATGGAGGGGGTGAGGTGAGACGGTCAGGCTAAGACATTGTCTAAGAAAGCCAAAAATTCAGGCAACTTTCAGGGATTTTACTCCAGAGGTTCAGGGAGGCCAACACTTGCAGCCCGGCCAATTCAGTCCGCTATTCCCGCTTTTACAGGTAATTACTCTGGCACTTTACCTCAGAATTTAATTCAGGATAGCCAGGGAGCTGCACTTTCGGTAGGTATCAGGCCATCTTTTGAGCGCACTTGTTATAACTGTGGAGAACCTGTGAATATGGGGAGAGATTGTCCCCACCCACACATGATGGATTTGGTGCAATAACAGACTAGAGCAGTGGTACCTGTGGGAAATGGTAATAATGGTTGAGAGGGTCCACAAAGTGGGTGAGGAGGAAGTCAGCGAGGCCATAGAGGTAGGGGAAATGGTAACACAAGCAGAGGTACAGTGCAACTAGGCAGGGAAGTCTCCCGTCATGATGACAGGGCTCAATGTTATGCCTTTTCGGGCAAGACTAAGGCAGAGGCGTCTGACGCAGTGATCACATGTGCTACTTTTTTCTGTGACCGTATGGATAATGAGTTATTTGATCCGGATTCTTCTTATTCTTATGTGTTCTTGCGATTTGCCTCAGAATTTTCTATGATTTGTGATATACTTGATGCCCCCATCCATGTTTCTACCCTAGTTGGAGAGTCTATCATAGTCGCCCATGTCTATCGTGCTTTTCCTATTTTATTTATGGGTTTTCAGACTTAGGCTGATTTGGTGATTTTGGATATGACTGGCTTTGATATAATCTTAGGCATGACTTGGTTGTCCCCCTATTATGTTGTGCTTAATTATAATACTGAGTATGTGACTCTAGAAATTCTGGAAATGAAAAAGTTACAGTGGGAAGGGGTGTACAAGCCTAAGCAAGCTAAGATCATATCCTCCATTCGGGCAAGGAAACTGGTAGGGCAGGGTTATTTGGCTTATTTGGCTCATATTCGGGATGTTGAGGTCGAATCTCCTTCTATTGAGTTTATTCCTGTGGTGTCAGAATTTAGAGAAGTATTTCCTACTAATTTGCCTGGTATGCCTCCGGATAGAGATATAGATTTCTACATTGATTTGGAACCTGGTACCCGCCCCATTTCCATCCCTCTGTATCGTATGGCTCCGGCCGAATTAAGATAGCTTAAGGCTCAAATCCAAGAACTTCTTGATAAGGGTTTCATCCATCCTAGTGCTTCCCCGTGGGGTGCTCCTGTTTTGTTTGTTAAGAAAAAGAATGGTAGTATGATGATGTGTATAGATTACCGGTAATTGAATAGGGTCACTATTCGAAACAAGTACCCATTGCCTCGAATAGATGATCTTTTTAACCAATTGCAAGGTGCATCAGTTTTCTCTAAGATTGATCTAAGGTCTGGTTACCATCAGTTAAAGATTAAGCCTGGGGATGTGACCAAGACGACGTTTAGAACCTGTTATGGGCACTACGAGTTTGTAGTGATGTCGTTTGGGTTGACTAATGCGCCTGCAACTTTTATGAGTTTGATGAATGGTGTGTTCAAACAATTTCTTGATTCGTTTGTTATAGTCTTTATTGATGACATTTTGGTTTATTTGAAAAGTTAGGAAGAGCATGCCGACCATCTTCGTATTGTTCTGGGTGTTCTTGAGAAACAAAGGTTGTATGCAAAATTTTCTAAGTGTGAATTTTGGTTGACTTCGGTTGCATTTTTGGGGCATGTAGTTTCAATAGAAGGGTTAATGATAGATCCCCAAAAGATTGAGGCGGTTAAGGATTGGGTTCGACCTAGCTTTGTGATGGAAGTTAGGAGTTTTGTGGGGCTCGCTAGCTACTATCATCAATTTGTAAAGAACTTTGCTTCTATTGCCACTCACTTGATAAATTTGACCAATAAAGAGATACCATTTGAATGGACTGAAAAATGTGAGGAGATCTTTCAAAAGCTCAAGACTCTCTTGACCACATCACCTATCCTAGCACTATTGGTGGAACGTAAAGTTTTTATTATTTATTGTGATGCTTCACATTCGGGTTTGGGTGCTGTGTTAATGCAGGATAAGAATGTTATAGCTTATGCATTGCGACAGTTGAAGGTGCATGAGAGGAATTATCCAACACATGATTTGGAGTTGGTGGCGGTAGTGTTTGCTCTTAAGATCTGGCGGCATTACCTATATGGTGTCAAGTGTGAAGTGTTAACTGATCACCGTAGCTTGCATCATGTTTTCACCCAAAAAGATCTGAATTTGAGACAACGAAGGTGGATGGAGTTACTCAAGTATTTTGATGTGACCATCCAATATCATCCGAGTAAGGTTAATGTAGTGGCAAATGCACTAAGTCGAAAAGCGGTGAGTATGGGTAGTTTGGCTTACTTGAGTGCAACTAAGCGACCTTTGGCTAAGGAAAACCAGACCTTGGAGTCTAAATTCATGTAGTGGGGCATCTCAGAAAAAGGCGGGGTGTTAGCTAACATTGAGGTTAGGGCCACATTTATTGAGGAGATCAAGGCCAAACAGATTGAGGATGAAAATTTGAACGAGCTTAAGAAGAAAACTACGGTTGGTAAGACACAAGAGACCACTCTTGATGCGGAAGGTGTGCTCAACTTTAAAGGAAGGATTTGTGTTCCTCGAATTGATGACTTGATCCAAAATTTGTTGACAGAATCCCATGGTTCGTGATATTCCATTCATCCGAGAGTGACCAAGATGTACCAAGATTTGAAATGAATTTATTGGTGGTCGGGCATGAAGAAGGACATAGCGGAGTTTGTTGCTAAGTGTCAAAATTGTCAACAAGTAAAGTATGAACATCAAAGGTCTGTAGGTTTGCTTCAGATAATGCCAATTCCAGAATGGAAGTGGGAAAGGATTGCCATGGATTTCGTGGTTGGTCTTCCCAAGACTTTGGGGGAGTTTGATTCTATTTGGGCAGTGGTTGATAATTGACTAAGTCAGCCCATTTTATTCCGATAAGAATAGATTATAATGTTGAACAATTGGCTAAGGTGTATCTGAAAGGGATAGTGAGGTTGCATGGGGTGCTCCTCTCTATCATCTCAGACCGTGGTACGCAGTTTACCTCCAAGTTTTGGAGGAAGTTACATGATGAATTGGGCACACAACTCACTTTTAGTACAACTTTCCATCCACAGACAGACGGGCAGTCAGAGAGGACTATTCAAGTGTTAGAATACATGTTGAGGGCATGTGTGATTGATTTTGGAGGGCATTGGGATAAGTTCTTACCTTTGTGTGAGTTCTCCTATAATAATAGTTATCACTCCAGCATAAATATGTCACCGTTTGAGGCACTTTATGGGAGGGAATGTAGATCACCCATAGGATGGTTCGAGGTTAGAGATGTGAAACCTTTGGGGATTGATTTAGTGAAGGATGCCCAAGATAAGGTGAGGAGTATTCAAGCTAAACTTTTAGCAGCCCAGAGTAGACAAAATAAGTATGCAGACCATAAGGTAAGAGACATGGCATTTCATACTGGTGAGAATGTTCTTCTTAAGGTATCACCCATCAAAGGGTGATGAGATTTGGAAAGAAACGCAGGCTAAGTCCGCGAGACATTGATCCCTTTGAGGTTCTTGAGTGTGTAGGGCAGTGGCTTATAGATTGGCTTCACCTTCTAATCTATCTGGAGTTCATCCAGTATTCCATGTATCCATGTTGAAGAGATATCATGGTGATGGGGATTACATCATTAAGTGGAACTCAATTGTGTTAGACAAAGACCTCCAATATGAGGAGGAACATGTTGCAATTCTTGATCATGATGTGCGTAAGCTGAGGACCAAGGAGATTAAGTTCGTGAAAGTTCATTGGAAGCATCGTTTAGTTCAGGAAGCTACTTGGAAACCGAGAAGGACATGCGAGACAAGTATCTCCAGTTGTTCATCGATTCAGGTACTACTCCATTCTTTCTCTGGCCTATTTTTCCTAAGTTTTTCACTCGAGGATGAGTGATGGGTAAATTGGTATCTATTGTAACGACCTGTTCCCGTCGTTATAGAAAAGCCAAGGGAAAAAAATTTGGGCAGGAAAATTTTTTCGTAGTAACTTGGAATTTCCCAACCTAGTCCAGAATTGGATGAAATCAGAGTCAGTAAAATCTAGGGAAATATGATAACAATTGGGTGATCAAATTATAATTTTGATCACATGATTAGATAGCTAAGACTTAAGGAACCCGTACGACTTTACAAAATTGAATTCGGGTGAGTAGAACCCCCGAAACTGATCTTAGCGTGAACGGGTAGTTTCTTAGTGTCATGGGTTGAAGGTATGTTGTGAAATGGGGGTTTGAAACTCTTAATTCGACTCACTGGTTCCGTGCAAGCCGTTGTGGTGAAATTATTCCAGCCAGGGCGGGGCCACTATAGCGGGATTAGGTCCTCCATGGTAGGACAATCGTGAATTAAGTCAGAAATAAACCCCAAAAACGTCTTATTATGCACTTTGAGAGCTAAGGAACGACCCATGTGTTTTCTTGACAGTTTTCCACCATTCTTGAGGCTAAAGGTAAGGGTTTTACTCCCCGAATCCATTTTTCGATCCGTAGAACATAGTTTCATGGGTAATTATTGTTGGGGAAAAGCCCTAATTGGGATATTGGGATCATGGGTTTGATATAGGATTGATAGAGTTGTTGGTAATTCGGATAATTATAAGTTTTTTATTGATTCCCATGTTATATTAATTGTTTGTAGACCAAGAACAAGCGAAACGAATCCGAAAAGGGAAGAATAAAATGTCATAGGGGATTCAAGCTTGTTTCGAGATAGGTAATGGTTGTGATTTCATGTTGTGTGATATATGTTTGTTCTTGCTTCATTATGGTACATGTATATATGCGAATGTTCCATTATTGATTACACTAATCGTAAATGAGGATAGACGGATAATTGAATGTCATGAATCATGACTTAATTGTATGATTATGAGAATATACTTGTGATTATGATTGTGGCTTGTTGAATGGATTGGGTGTTGCGTTTCGACACACTATCTGGGATCAGTTGCCACATACCAGCATAAACATTGGAACGGGTGTCACGATCCGACACACTAACTCAGAACGGATACCACGTATCGATACACTAACAGTTTGAGTGTGGGTTCCATGAGAGGACCATTGACTTGACATAACTGTGTATTTTGAGAACTGTGAAATTGATTGTTATTCGTAAATGATATTGATATTGTATATGTTCGTTGTATGCATGCTATTATAATGTTGTAATGGCTTATGTATGTTGCACTTAGTGGGATAGCCGAGTGATCCTACCAGTACACTGTGGTTGTGTATCGATACTTTACTTGCTCTTTCTTTGTTGAGTACAGGGCATCTTCAGGCGGCTATTGACATACTTCGTTTAGAAGACCAGTGATCGTCTTCGAATTTAATGGTGAGCCAGTTCTTTCGGGCGGCTATGAGTTTTCTTCTCGTTTATGTCCCAATTTTGGACTTAGGCTAGTACATTAGGATTATCTTATATTTAAATTGGGTTGCACCTATTTTCTTAGACTTGTTGAACTTTAGATGTTTTGGTACATTAACTTTCAGGTTCTAGGTATTATTTCGTATTTGTTTTTATTAGACTTTTGTTGGAGTTTATGGGAACTCCCTATTTATTTTCCTTAGCATTTAAACCTGCTTCTGTAACTTTAAATGTCTTAGTCTTGATTTAGTTGTGTAGTTTTTGGTTTGCTAATTAGTATTAATGGTTCTCCCATTGGAGGGTTAATGTGGGTGCCAATCACGATGGTCTGGGTCGTGAAACCTTTTTACCCCACAATTAAATGAAATGTATATTTTATTTATTTTCAATAATTGAGAGTTATTTTTGACCATTTTCCTAAAAAAAAATTAACACCACTTGTTACTTTTATTTATCTCATTTTCCTTTTTCTCCCTACTTCATCTTCTCCCATACCCTCTCCTCCGCCCACTCCCACATCCCCACCCCCCACAATCTGTCAAATGTGAATTTTTTTTCTCTTTTATTATTTATAATTTTGTTTATTTTAATATCTAATGAACTAATTAGCAAACATATTAAACTCAAAAGTTATGGCAAAAATGAAGTAAACTATTTAATTTTGAACTTCAAATGGTAACTTAAGTGAAGGTTGAAAATATATAATTTTGTCTATAGGTATGATCAAGGGTATTGGAAAGGTCAATCAAGGGTAATTGAATAATATTAATTAATATTAACTTTATATTTATACAATAAAATAATGTTGGTGATTTAATTACGGAAAATGCTTAGCTATATTAATGTATATGCTACTTAAATGATGGTTGAATAATTATATATATATAGTAATATGATATTAAATGAGTCAAAGAATAATAGAAAAATATACTTAATATTAACCTCTAGAGTATGCACTAGAATAAAATGGTGGTTTTATTATGAATAATACCTACGTATATAAAAGTTACTTAACTAGTAAAATCAATCATGTGTTGGTGAAAAAAAATTAGAGTAAATTACACAAGTTTATCTAGTTTAGGTCATGATTATTATGATTTACGGTAGTTTCAAATATTACTTCATGTACCATATTTCGTTCTTTGGATACATGTATCTTAACTCAACATATACATGTATCCAATAAATTTTAAAAAATGAGATACATATTTTATTCGTTTGAATTAAATGATTGTAAGCAATTTTCTTAATTAAATGAGTAATTGGGGGGTAGTTGACTACTTTAACAGACATCGACTATATCAAATTTATAAAACCAAAAAAAATTGTAAACTTTATCTCCTTGGCAGTAAATGGTCTTTATTTCTTTCCTTAGTTACATGTACCTATATGTCTATAATAGTGATGTGTGTATCTTAGGTTTTTTTAAGAATGATGCGTGTACCACTCATTCTCACTTCTTGAATAGATCAAAATATCATCTATGAACACAATTACAAACATATTAAGGTATTGTCTTAACATCCTATTCATCAAGTCCATAAACGCCGTCCGGGCATTAGTCAAACCAAAGGACATAACCAAAAACTAATAATGACCATATCGGATTCTAAAAGTTGTTTTCGGAATGTCTTCCTCTTTTACCCTCAAGTGGTGATAACCTGATCGGAGATCAATTATGGAGACTTACCCCTTGAAGTTGGTCAAATAAGTCATCTATTCTTGGAACAAGATACTTGTTCTTGATGGTTATCTTGTTCAACTGCTGGTAATCAATACACATACGGAGTGAACCATTTTTCTTCCTAACAAACAACACCGAAGCACCCCATGGAGAGATACCCGGTCGGATAAAATCCTTATCCAATAAGTCCTTTAACTGATCCTTTAATTCATATAAGGAGGAATAAAGATAGGTTGGGTATCGGGGAGGAGGTCAATCCCAAAGTCTATTTCCCTTTCGGGAGGAACACCGGGTAGATCATCAGGGAAAACTTCTAGAAACTCTTTTACAACAGGGACAACTCAAGAATAAGAGTTTCGGACTTCACATCCCTCACCCTCACTATATGGTAGACACAACCCTTTGAAATCATTTTCCTAGCTTTTAGGTAAGAAACAAATTGACCTCTAGGCATAGAATTCCCTCCCTTCCACTCAAGGATAGGCTCATTTGGAAACTGAAATTTGACTACTCTAGTCCTACAATCAATAGAGGCGTAACAGGAATGCAACCAATCCATACCCAAGTTAATATTGAAATTTATCATGTAAAGCTCTATCAAATCAACCAAGGTAACTTTATGGGACAAGGAAACATGAAATCTTCTATAAACCCTCTTAGCCACCACAGAATCACCAACAGGGGTAGAGACAAAAAAAGGTTCTAACAACACATCGGGAAGCATATCAAATCTTATAGCTACATAAGGGGTCACAAAGGACAAAGTAGCCCCTGGATCAAGTAAAGCATACACATCTATATGGAAAACTGTTAAAATACATGTCACCACATCTGGGGAACTTTCTTGATCACCTCTAGTTTGGAGAGCATAGAAACAATTTTGCTTAGGAGTATTCCCACCCAAATAACTTGGACCGGATGAAGGGTAGGGTTGAGCCCTATGACGTCCATCTCCATCATTCTTAGAAACCGAAGGATAATTCTTTATTTTGTGATCCATCTTTCCACAACCAAAGCAAGCATTAGAACCCACTAGACACTTCCCTTCATGATTTCTCCCACATTTAGCACAAATAAGCATTAAAGGCCTATTACCATCTCCTTGAGGTTTTGGGTTAGACACCCTTTCATTATTATGCCTTGGAGGAGCACTAGAAGAACCTTTCCAAGAGAACTTTTTCCGAAAGCTTGAATGACCCCGTCCACCAGTCCTAGAATGTGAATAGTTACCATCATCCACTCTTGCTCGCTTTGCCTCTCTAATCTCTCCTTGAACTTTTCTTCCTCAATTTGTTGGGCATGCACCATAAGTCTAGAAATATCCATGTCTTAGACAAGCATAGCGGTGCGACACTCTTTGACTACCATGTCGGACAATCCCAACACAAACTTACTCATCTTGGTCCTATGATCCGCCACAATGGAAAGAGCATACTTGGATAGTTGAGTAAACCTCAAAGCGTATTCCCTTACACTCATATTTCCTTGCCTAAGGTTGATGAACTCAAGTACCTTGGCCTCTCTTATCTCTAGAGGGAAGAATATGTCAAAGAAAAGTATTTTTGAATCTTTCCCATTCTATGGGACCCGCTTCCACCGGCCTTGCCTCTTTCTACTGATTGAACCAAATCTGAGCAACCCCTTTGATTTGGTATGCGGCTAGTTCCGCCTTCTCTACTGGAGTCACACCCATAATAGCAAGTACCATGTAGACTTTGTCGATAAACTCTTGAGGGTCTTCCTCAACTTTGGAGCCATAAAATTCGGGAGGGTTCATTCTTGTAAAATCTCTCACTCTTGCCGCCGCCTTACCCATATTTGGGTTCACGGGGACTACCACCTCTCTATTGACTTGTGTCATCACAGCTTGAGCCAAAACTTGGAATTTTGACCTAAACTCTGCATTTGTTACATTCTCATTCAATGGGTCAATCGGAGCTTGAGGAGGAGCTTGGGAAGGAACCCGAGGAGGAACCTATTGATCAACATTGCCTCCCTCCATCTTTCTAGCATTAGCCCTTCAAGTAGTCATATCCTGAAAATCATCGGGCATAGATTGGGAGAAAGACCTATAGAGTTAAAATCCATGACACGACTTAGGTGAAGAAGTGAAGTTTCCTAACATCTAATAGCCTCTCATTCATAAATGTGACGCACTTCACACTTATGAACAAGACTCTACTATACGTGGTTTGAGACGTCCTAGAACCATTCTAGACCTTGTGCTCTGATTACAAAGTTTGTCACGACCCAGGGGTACCCTCTAGATGTAACAAGGTGTATATATAAGACCCCGAGAGGCCTCATACAATCCACTTAGGATATCATAACATAAAGTGATAGAAATGAGCGGGAATTTAAAACTTTTCAATACAATCAAAGTTTTTTATAAAACGAGTGGAAGTCTAACAACATTGTCTCAACCATATAAACAACATGAATAAAGTCTTGGGTCACAGCCCAAACAATAGTCTAAGACATAAAATAAAAGCATAAAACATAGTGGTGATCACACCCTCGAACAAAATGAAGCATCACCAAAACTTCACATCTTTGATCAACAACGAAGCTAGCCACGAGTGTGAGAATCAATGTCATCGGACCCTAAATTTGATAAGAATGTAGGCAAGAGTATGTATTAGTACAAAGATGTACTAAATATGATGGCTAGCATAAACAACATAACATAAGCATTAGTCAACATAAGACATAAGACATAAGCATAATCAAGACATAATAAGCATCATAATGATAGAGGAATACACCGTTAAGTAACCTCACTTAACCTTATCCAAGACTTAGGTCATTCGCCTCTAGTCAAACTTGCATCATGGAAGGCATATCTAGCAACACTCCAATCAAATCATCTTCATAACATAATTACATTATTCATACTTACTTTTAAAGACATGGGGATTCGCCTCAATTCCTAGCTTATAATGGATAATGGGTATTCGCCTCTTGCCTTACTTACTTTTAGATCATGGGTACTCGCCTCCATAATTCCATCATATGACACGGGTACTCGCCTCCATATCATTTCATAAGGAGAATGGGTACTCGCTTCCTAGTCCATTCATCATAGAAATAACGAGGGGGGACTCACCTCTTGTTCAATTCTAAGGAGTATGGGAAGCACCACATAACCTTACATATGGAGGTCAAGGGTAATCACCTCTAGCCTCATCAATTACATAAGCTTTTAGTCTAGATTCATTTTAGGTGAGCAATCCTTTCAACCTAGAATAATTTATGTGAGTAAGACTTTCACATTCATTCAATCATGTTTATCAATTCATTATGGAAAGTATCTCTTCCACACCATAGCATTAACAATCAACAATTCATAGTTTAGGCTTTAATCTCAAAGCACTACCTATCATGATCATCAACTATTCTTTACTCTTAAGTAATTAAAATCATATTCATCATATGTGCTTCAATATCAAGCAATTCTAATCATGATTTATCAATCCTATAAGGATATATCTAACCCACAAAGTTTCAATTCATGGCATCAACTCAAATCATATCAATTCTACCCTAGAATCATAGGTTAGGCATGGGTATATGTAATTTCAACCTAAATACATGAAATTATATCAATTCAGTCATAAACAATCATATTCCAACTATTTGGATCCATATTCATCATAACCCACAACATTGGAAGAAACCCTAACTAGAATTAGGGAAATTCTCTTCAAATTGTGGAATTCTAGGGGACTTCATGGGAGGAAGGATCACATGGATGAAAATCCATCATACCTTAGTCACAATGCCCACAAAATATTGAAGATTGGGAGACTTGATCTTGACCTAGCTCCAATTTCTTCCTTTTTCTTCCAACTTCTAGAGAGAAAATTCTTTAGAGGACTTTTGGTTTTTTTTTTTTGGGATTTGAGAGAATGGCTTGAATGAGAGGTTTGGGGGTTAAAAATATTATATAAGTGGTCTAGACTTAGGCAAAACGACACCACATTGATTTAATTAAAACTGGAAAAGACCCTTAAGTCCCTAAAATAACTGCCAGGTCCCCACCGACGAGACCACGACCGACGGGATAGACCTACGGTCCGTCCTGGTCAGTCGTCGTTTGGTCTGAGACTTTTGAGCCATCCACGACTCCCCCAACCATGGGTCGTGGACCCATCCACGGGGCGTGGGTCCTGGGGTGGTTCACTATCCTACACTGTTTCCTTGGATCTCATCCACGAGGCTCACCTATGGGGAATGGTTGGCCCTCGTGGGTGACACCTGAATCTAACAATTTTCTAAGCTTTCCTCTTTAGGCTACGGGGTGTTACACCAAACTTTCTCCATAGCCTCATGTACCAATTCGGGACCTATCAAAGCAACTTCACATACTTCAAACCAACTTATAGAAGATCTAAAGATCCTATCATATAGAGCCTCAAATGGAGTCATACCAATGCTTGAATGATAGCTATTATTGTACGCAAACTCAATCAAAGGCAAGTGATCATTCCAATTACCCTTGAAATCAATTACACATGCTCTCAACATATCTTCCAAAGTCTGAATTGTATGGTCCGCTTGCCCATCGGTTTGCGGATGAAAGGTCGTACTAAGCTTAACACGAGTATGAAGACCTTTTTGAAAAGATTTTCAAAACTTAGAAGTGAATTGGGTTCCACGATAGGAGATAATGGACAAGGGCACTCCATGCAACCTCACCATTTCTCTCAAAAACAACTTAGCATAGTCTTCCACTGAATAAGAAACTTTGACGGGAATTAAATTAGCCGATTTCTTCATTTGATCTACAACAACCCAAATTGAATCATGTTGTAGTTGGGTGCAAGGCAAACCAACAATGAAGTCCATATTCAAATCTTCTCATTTCCAAGTAGGAATGCTAATTTCTTGAGATAAACCTCTCAACTTTTGATGCCCAACTTTAACTTGTTGAAATTAAGACACTTAGCTACAAATTTCGCAATATCTTTCCTCATTCCATTCCACCGATAGATCTCCCACAAGTTACGGTGCATCTTGGTGGCTCCCAGGTGAATGGAATATCGAGAACTATGGGCTTCTGATACGATATGCAGTCTCAAGTTATCAACATTTGGAACACACATACAACCTTGATATCAAATCACATCATCTCCCCTTGGGAGAAAGTCTGAATAGACTTTTCAAGCACCGTTTCCTTCAATTCTACCAAAGTCAGATCAAGCCATTGCTTGGCTTTCATATCAGTCACAAAGATGATTCTAAAATTTTGTGAACCATAACACCATCCTTGGTAGAGTCAACTAGTCGAACACCCAACTGGGAAAATCTATGAATATCTTGAGTTAACTCCTTCTTATTATCCTGTACATGAGCAACACTTCCCATCGATAATCGACTAAGAACATCTGCCACCACATTTGCCTTACCAGGGTGATAGAGAACACTCATATCATAATCTTTGAATAATTTAAGCCACCTCCTTTGGTGAAGATTCAAATCCTTCTGATAAACACATATTGCAAACTTTTGTGGTCGGTAAAGATATCTACATGAACACCATACAAATAATGCCTCCAAATCTTAAGAGCAAACACAACCGCCGCTAATTTAAGGTCATTGGTAGGATAATTCTTCTCATGAATCTTAAGTTGCCTTGAAGCATAGGAAATGACTTTCCCATTTTGCATAACTACACATCCTAACCCAATCCTTAAGGCATCACAATAAACAACAAAACCATCAGTCCCACGGGTAAAGTCAACACCGGAGCGAAAGTAAGTCTATCCTTCAATTATTGAAAAATATTTTCACACGCTTCGGAGCATATGAACTTAACCTTCTTTTGAGTCAATGCCGTCAATGGAGAAGCAATCGATGAGAATTCTTCGAAAAACCTTCTACAGTAACCGGCTACACCCAAGAAACTTCTAATGTCTGAAGGGGATAGAGGTCTAGGTCAACTCTTCACCGCATCTGTCTTCTTAGGATCTACCTCAATACCCTTGCTAGAAACAATACGACCAAGAAAATCCATGCACCTTAGCCAAAACTCACATTTACTAAACTTTCCAAAAAGTTTTTGGTCCTTGAGAACTTGAAACACAATACTCATATGATCGGTGTGCTCTCCCTCACTTCTTGAATAGATCAATATATCATCAATGAACACAATCACAAACATATCAAGGTATTGTCTAAAAACCTTATTCATCAAATCCATAAATGTGGCCCAAGCATTAGTCAAACTGAACGACATTACCAAAAACTCATAATGACCATACCGAGTTTGAAAATCCGTCTTCGGAATATCATCTTCCTTCAACCACAATTGGTGATAACCTGACCGAAGGTCAATCTTAGAAAATTAGCTTTCCCCTTGAAGTTGGTCAAACAAATCATCTATCCTTGGGAGAGGATATTTGTTCGTAATGCTCTACTTGTTCAACTGATGATAATCAATACACATACGAAGTGGACCATCTTTCTTTCTCACAAACAAAACTAGAGCACCCCATGGAGAGATACTCGGTTGGATGAAACCCTTATCCAACAAGTCTTTCAATTACTTCTTTTGTTCCTTAAGTTCTGCTGGAGACATTCGGTAAGGAGGAATAGAGATAGGTTGCGTATCTAGAGAAGGTCAATACGAAGTCGATTTTCCTTTTGGGAGGAACACCGGGTAGATCATCAAGAAATACTTTCGGGAACTCATTTATAACGGGGACCGACTCAAGAGTAAGGGTCTCAAAATTTATATCCCTCACCCTAACTAGATGGTAAATGCAACCCTTAGAAATCATATATCTGCCTTTAAGAAAAAAACAAACTGACCCTTAGGCATAAAATTTCCCTTTTTCCACTCTAGGATGGGTTCATTCGAAAACTAAAACTTGACTACACGAGTTCTACAATCAATAGAAGCATAACATAAATGCAACCAATCCATACCAAGGATAACATCAAAATCTAACATATCAAGCTCCACAATGTCAACATGAGTGAATCTATGAGACAAGGAGACAAGACACTTTCTATAGACCCTCTTAGCCACAATAGAATCACCGACGGGAGTAGAGACTGAAAAAGGATCTAACAACACATCCGGAATAATATCAAACCTCATAGCCACATATGGTGTTATGAAAGACAAGGTAGAACCGGGGTCATGTAAAGAATAAACATCAAGTTGGAATACTTTCAACATAACAAAAACCACATCAGGAGAACCGTCTTCCTTATGACGAATCTGAAGTGCATAAAATCTGTTTTGCTTCTGACTCCCACTAAGACCGGATGAAGGATTAGGTTGAGCCCGTCGGAGATTATTTCCCTCATTCTTAGCAAATGAGGGACAATCCCTTATCTTGTGGTCCATCTTACCACAACCAACGCAAGCATTGGAACCCGTGAGACATCTACTATCATGCTTCTTTCCACACTTAGCACAAGTAGGCAATGAAGATCCACTATCATCCACTCATTGAGGCTTAGGTTTAGACTCCCTATCTTTGTTGAACTTAGGAGGAGCATTGGATGAACCTTGACCGGAGAACCTTTGTCGAAACTTAGAACGACCATGTCTATCGGACCTTGAGTGTGAGAAGTTACCATTACCGGTTTTTGCCTTTTTAACCTCCCTAGACCTTTCCTTAAGTTTCTCCTCTTCAATTTGTTGAGAATGAAACATGAGATGAGAAATTTCCATGTCATTGATAAGCATGGTGGTACAACATTCCTTGACCACCATTTCGGACACACACAAAACAAACTTACTCATCTTCGCCCTAGGATTGTCAACCATAGTGGGAGCATATCGAGACAATTTTGTGAACTTCAAGGCATATTCTATCACACTCATATTTCCGTGACAGAGGTTGATGAACTCAAGAACCTTTGCCTCCTGCATCTCAAAGGGAAATAACTTATCGAGGAAAGAAACTTTGAAGTTTTACCAATCAAGAAGGCCCGCATATTTCATTCTCCCATTTTTCATTGGTTGAACCATATTAGAGCAACACCCTTAAGTTGATAAGCAGTCAATTTCGCCTTTTCCACTGGAGTCACTCCCATGATCATCAACACCTTGTAAACCTCATTAATGAACTCTTGAGGGTATTCCTCAACCTTAGAACCATGAAACTCTGGAGGATTCATTCTAGTAAAGTCCCTCACTCTAGATGTCATCGTACCAACATTTGGGTTCACGGGGACCATAACCTCCCTATTGACTTGGGCCATCATGGCTTGATCAAACACTTGAAACACAACCCTAAACTCTACATTAGTCACTTTTTCAGCCAAAGGGCTGATCGGAACTAGAGGAGCTTCTCGTTCGATATTCTCTCCTGCATTCCTTCTTGCATATGCTCTTTGACTATCCATATCATGTAGAACATTAGATAAGGATTAAGAGAGAGACATTATAGAGTTAAACTCTATCGCATGACTTTTAGAATGATGAAAGAAGTGGATATTCCTAAACATCTTAAGCCTCTCATTCATAAGTGTGGCTCGCTTCACACTCATGAACAAGACTCTACTCGACATGGCTTATGAGACTTCTTAGGACCTTTCTAAACCTTGCGCTCTGATTACTAAGTTTGTCAAGACCCAAGGTAGCCCCTAGGTGTAACATGGTGTACAAGACCCCGAGAGGCCCCATACAAGCCACTTAGCATTCATCATGCAAGATAATAGAAGTATAAGGTATTTAAAAGACAATTCCAACAAAAGAGTTTATAAAAAGAAGCGGAAGTCTAAAACATCGCCTCAAAGCCATCTAGTACATAAGAGTGATCGGGACGTAGCCTGTACATCAAGTCCAAAAATTGAAATGAAATAACATAATGAAATAAAGGCTCGGTACTCGAAACATGAGGACTCGCCAATCTTCAATTCTGTACTAAATGATCCTAGCCACAGAAGTTCAAACCTGGAGCGTCCGACCCTACTATTTGATAAGACATGTAGGCAAGAATATGTGTTAGTACAAAAATGCACTAAGTATGAAAGTCATGCATAAAACATTTGAAAGCATGCTAAAAAGGACATTTTTATAAGATGCAATGACCAAGCTAAAATATGAGGTAAAAGAGTTAAACATCATAAATCATAAAAACATGGTCAATGCAAGCTAACATCTTTAAAATATTCATGAGATACTTCTTGAAGTAACCTTAGTTCTTTATTGCAGGAGATTTAAATTTAACTGACATGTAAGACCATGTGAGCTATTAACAGGAATCTGGTGTCTCCCACACCGAAAATGGGTGTCCTACTTGTCAACCTAAGATTATGAACTTTCTAGCTTACGTGGATCCACTAGCTAATGTCTATCTAGATAATTCTATGTTGGCGCATAGTTTATGGGACATGGGTAATCGCCACTTGCTCACTTTGTGCTAAGCATAACTCCCACATAATATCTATTATTTTTATTCGTCTTTTCTTTAAGGGACTTGGGTAATCTCCTCTTGTCTTTACATCATGTGACATGGGTCATTGCCTCTTGTCTTTCATTAGAGGTCATGTGTAATCACTGCTTGCCTCATCCTTAGAATAACTCCTTAACTTTAATTCATTGAGAAGACTTTTCAATCTTAGAATTCTTTTATGTGAGAAAATCTTTCACATTCATGCATGAGGTAGTTATGTGATCAATCATTTCACATCAATACGATTTAAGTGACTGGATCCTCCAACCGAGCAAACCGCACTTTTAGGTACATTGTGGAAATTTCCAATACTTAACAACTCGATTGTTTGGTACCGACATTTCTTCCAAGTGTATCAACCTTGTGGTTGTTCCTGTAGATTCTTTGACAAGATAGACAACATAGGCCATCGTACACCAAGTTCACCCAAACTTAGCAATGCTATTCCATGGATATATTGACCTAGATCACTACCCGAACTAGAATCAAGCTTGCCCAAAGTGTTTATGCTCTCATAGTTATATTGAAAAATGAGATTGTGCATAGCAAGCAATAGTGTGGCATATTCATATTCTTGGCTACAATTATGTTTCATGGTGGATGCTCTTAGTATACCTTCATTTAGTTAATTTCGTGCAGAAGCTTGTTGTGGTTAGCTAGGTTGTCAGGATAGTTTCTCTAGGTATATTCCTTCACTTTTTTTACGTGTATCTTATACAATATATCCTCTTATCCTTGGATACCCTTATCGCACTTTACCTCTTCTATAGTTGTTTTTAGTGTATATTTTTTTTCTATCTGCCTTTTATGCTTGCTTTATCTTTGAAGCTCAATCTCTCTATGCCTGTTGAATACCACGTGTTTGGTACTCATACTACACTTCTGCTTCATAAAAATCATAGCACGAGCTCTCGTTGTTAAAGTACACCTCATGCGAAGCATCTTTGGATCAGAGACTTTCGGTGAGCTCCTGGCTTTCATAAGTGTCATTCTACTTCTGTTTTGGCTGCACTAGTCTTTATTTTGTGTTAAAAAATGGTTCTGTATATTTTCACGTGTTTAGTATTTTTGTTATGATTAGTAGCTCAAGTAACGACCGATATCGTGTCTTGGAGGTGTTTTATGTATATCTTGTTTCTCATTCCCTCTTTACTTCTTATATTTGTTATTTGTATTCACATTCGTCTCTCTTGCGTGATAGATCATTACTCCTTGTTCTGGGATATAGTTTTGGCTTACCCACTAGTAGGATGTTGTAGGTGTCATCATGACTTGAGATTTCAGATCGTGATAGTGAAGACATGCTTTTTCTGGAAAGGAGAAGATGAATAGAGAGAAAAATTAGGGTGTGGGCTAGGTTTGGAGGAAATATGAGTCAAAGAATTTGGTTTCATTATGATTTAATCAGAAAAAATGGATCAAAAATGGTTTGAGGGAACTGGCCCCTTTTAACATATTTTATCAAACTGAACATGGCTCGAAACTAATTCAAATTTGATAAGACGAGAATGAGATAAATCAAGTACTTAATCAATTTAATGAGCTTCTCAACTTCAATGATATAAAATAGTTATCTTGATATAAAAGCATTTTCAAATAAAAGACTAATTATACCATTAAATTGTAACTTAATTTATTATGATAAAATAATTTCTCAAATATTTATAAAGGTAGAAATTGTATACATCTATATAACATATGTAATAAAGATACACATTTTATTTTTAAAAAGGAAAAATTTCCTTGTAATGATTTTGCAAGTATTTTTATTTTTGTAAAACAATTATTCCAACATTATTTTAAATTGAAGTAACTCAAAAAATTAATTAAATTATGGAGGATAAAAAGCACGTGAAGTTTTTATTTTGAAAAATATTACAACATCTAAAATTATGAAGAAGTTATAGCATAAGCTACTACTTGATCGGAATTTGTGACAACTTCTATGTGATTTGGTCATGCTGCACCAAACAAATCTTCCACAAAAAATATTGATTGTAATTATTGTTTCCACTTTAGACATTATTGCAAAGTCAAAGGAAATAAAAAAAAATTAAAGTTATAAATTTTCCTTTCTTAAGTGACCTCTATTTCACTATTTAAGATATTTTTTTATGAGAAAGATTAAATTTTGGATAATTTTAAATAATATGGTACATAGAATTACTTGAGATTATATTTTTATCTTTTATCTTGTATATATCAACTCTTTCACCCTAAAATAGAAAACAAAATATACATTAAATTATAAGTGACTATGGATGGCAGATTCCCCTTTTGAGTTCCTCTATATAATACACAAATCATGCTCTGTTTTCTTCATCCAACTAATTTCCTACCCACTCAAACATTTGTTTTACTCTTTTATTTTCTTTGTTCTTTATAAGTCATCCATCTTCCCCCTCTCCCCTCTCACACAAAATATCATTAGCTTCTTCTTATTTTGTATGAATATTTTTTATTTTTGTAAGATTTTCTTGCTTAGTACTCCATTTATTTTGTAGCTAACTAAATGTAATTATATTTCGATATGATATTAGTGATAACAATTGAGATATAGAAACGATTGTAGGAAGCTTCAAAATTAACAAGTCTAAAATGTTGTAGATCCTAGATTAGGCTTAGAGTCTCTGAATTATGAAAATGATAATTGAAATTTTCTTGAAACACTTTTATATGTTAACATGACTAATTTGGATTGCTTTCCTAAAAAATTTCCTATAGATTTTCCAGTTGCTCTCCAGGAAAACCTAAATGATCAATCTTTAGAGATCATCAACCCCACAATTTCCATTCCTGTAATTGTTGATCAAGCTATCATGGATCAAAATGATAACCAACAAATGCTATGATCATTTCAACAAGCTCATCTTAGCCAACCAAGCTTTTTTCCTCTTTTACCATCAGTTGCTGAGCTAGCGTATGTATTAACAGTTGTTGCAGCACCATAATAATGAATTGATCTGCTATAACAATTCATAATAGGGGCTAATATTCATCCTAATTACATTTTGTCCATGAATATTATTGTAATCCAAAATTGTTGAAGATATGTACTTTATGTGTATCATTTTATGCAACTGTGTTTAAAGATTTGTGTTCTGTAATTTAAATTTGAAATAAATAAATAAAATGGATAAAGATTATCTGTAAATTGAAGCAAGAGAAAGTTACAGATGATACATGAATATTGTGAAAGTAAGGTTTAAAGACAATCAAAAGTTCTCCACTTCTGAGATATTTTCTCTTCACTATTTTTTTTATGTCATAGAAAGTTATGTTTAGTTCTATATTTTCGTGAAAAATAATAATTGTTATATTAGTGATGGTATAGAGACATGTAATATTTTTGCCTCCTCTTATTTATTATTTTATGAGTATAATTACATAATAGCAATGTTGATTGAACGAATCATAAAATTTGTTGATTATCTTATTGATCCATGATAACTTGATGAGAAATTACCTGAATGGGGTTTATGGGATTGATGATCACTAAAGATTGATCATTTGAGTTTTCCTGATGAGAAACTAGAAAATTAATAGGAAAATTTTCAAGAAAGCAATTCAATTTAGTCATGTCAACATCTAAAAGTCTGTCGAGAAAATTTCTATCATAATTTTGATAATTAAAAGACTCAAGCCTAATCTATGAGATACAACATTTTCAAATTTATTAATTTTGAATGTTCTTATAATCATGCTTATATCCCAATTATTATCACTCATATTAGCAATTCCAGTTGAACCCGCAACAAAGCCAGCCTTTCTTTCGTGGGATCAACTGGTCGTTTTCGATATAGAACTGGGCAAGTATGAGTTCAACTGCCCTTCCTTCGGAGAATGAAGTCAGGGAGTGAGGAGATAGAAATAATATTTTCATACCTTAAACCTATAGCTATCAACAGTCCACACCTTTAGTTTTGTCAACACTGAGAAGCGAAGAGCTCAAGGTCAGGCAAGGCAGTCTAAGACCTCAAGAAGTAAAACATGTGGTGATGTTTTGTGTGAGAGGAGGGGGGGAGAGGATGACTTATGAAGACTTATAACATATAAAAATAAAGAAAATAGTTAAGTAAAAGATGTTTGAGTTGGTAGAAAATTTCTTGGATGAAGAACATTGAACATGATTTGTTTATTATATAGAGGATCTCTAAGGAGGCACGGGGCACCCACCCACCCCGCCCATCCACATTCACTTAGAATTTAATGCATATTAAATATTTCTATTTCTGTTTTAGGGCGAGTGAAATTGACATATACAAGATAAAAAGACAAAAAATAATCTCAAATAATTTTATGTATCCTATATTTAAGATTATCTAAAATTTAAAAGTTCCCACCAAAAAGAAATCTTAAATAGTGAAACAGAGGTCCTTCAAAAACAAATTTGACAACTTCAATATTTTCTCATGTCAAGGTTTCTTTTGAGAGTTCAAGACTGGCAAAAATGAGACTAGTAGTTACAATCAATATTTTTTATGGAAGATATATGTGCTTGGTATATGCATCAGAACACTAGTACATAATTATGAGGATTGGTTGACAGATGCACAAATTTTTTCATAGGTCAGTTTTCTATTACTTATTTAGTTGTCCTATCTCTCATGCGAAGAATAGGAAGAGTGATTATAATGATATCATTTTAGTGGTGAAGCATTGGCATCAAACTTTGAAAGGGAAGATGCTATCTCAAAGTGGTAAGGATACATTAATTTGTAGTCTACTATAAAGTATTCTATTTAGCAATCCCCCCCCCCCCCACAAATGTGTAATAAAAGTTTTACTCAAGATTTTTGCCAGATTAGTTTGGAACAATAAAGAAACTAGTACAAGAAATATTGGGTTGTCTTGATGGATACTTATTTGCCTAAAGAGGGAGGCGATCTTGATTCTATATCCCCTTTTCATATTTCTAAGGCTATTTTAAAAAAAAAATTGTGAAAATTAGAATTTGAAACTCTCTATGAGCAAACCTTACATGGAATAAGTATTGCAAAAAGGAAAATCCTTTATTGGTGCAATGAAAAAGAGGTTCGTAGGTTTGAAACACATGATACAAAATAGAGATATTCTAGAGAAGTACATTTTGTAGGAACCAAAAGGTGGTTCAGCCAACATCTTGTATAAAAATTGGACCAAGCTTTGTTCTTTATATCAAGAAGATAACTATCGGATTACGCATAAAATGGAAGAAATAAAGGAGTTGATGAATGAAGAGAGATGGGAGACAGAGAGATTGCATAAATATTCCTAGAAAGAATTTTCAATCATATTGTGGGAAATTTGAACAACTTTCTCACTATAGATCTAGCTGACAGACAATGATGGGTGCTTAAAGGCTCATGGAAATTTAAAGTCAGTTATGTCGGGGAGTTATTGAGAGTTAAAGAAGGAAGCAAATTATTAATATAAGTATGTTTGGGTGAAAGGTCTGTCTTTCAAATCCTATTTTTTGGTTTGAAGAATTGGGAGTACCAAAATTCCTCTAGATACAATTGTTGCTAGATTTGACAGTTCTATGGATTGTAATTATATGTGTTGTGCAATGCTTATCCTGAAAATAGTTCAACATCTTTTCTTCACTGGCAAAATGATAAAGATGGTATAAAAGTATTTTGCAAGTCTATTGATTTTCAAGGACCTTGGATACAATGAAAGTAGAACGCATGGAGGAATGCACCTAGTAATGAAAAGGTTACAACTATTATTATTGTAGTACCTGTTATGATATTGTGATTTCTATGGAAGAAAAGAAACACTAATCTTCATGGTGGATTGTTCCTTTATGAGAAGGTAATTCATGAGATAAATGATTTCAATCATAACTTCATCTTCCTAAACTTCTCTTTATTGCAAAATTTATCTAACAAATGGCCTCAACTGTTACAATTTTCGGAAGAATGAAAGTCAAGTTAATGACACATGATTGTGAGATGGAATCCCTCTTCTGTTGGATGGTATATATGTAACACATGTAATGCATCCTAGGGTAGCCCTCATCCTAGTGCTACTGCTTTTTGTGTAAAAAATAATGAGAGAATTATTTTAGGGGTGAAAAAATAGAGAATTATTGATTCCACAAATCTTATTACTGAAGTAGTAACAATTAGAGAAAGGGTTTAGTTTTATAATGATAGAGGTTATATTCTCTTGCTAGTGGAAACTGACTAACTTGTTATGCTCAATATATAGAAAAAAAGATAGAAAGTTCTCTAGAATGATGTGAAGGAGGTTGAACTTGTAAACATAGTAAGGGAAGATGTCCCAATTCAGTTAAAACACACTCTTAGGAAAGGAAATACATTGACTAATTTTTTTCTAACTTATCTATTCATTTTACAGGTACATACATGATAGAGAATTTCTAAGATATTCAACTTCTAGAAAAGAGAACCGTGAACATGTTTAAAATGTGTTTGCCTCATTTAAGACTTACTCAAATCAAAAACATATAACTCTATATCAATGTTCATTTATCACATAGGTTGAATCATGTAGAGCTGGAAAATAGTTAATCAATTAATGACCAATCTAAAGTTTTAGTTCATATAAACTATTAAATATGCCACTAGGTAAGAGATTAAGGTGAACAATAGTAATTGACTACGACTTGAGTATTTAGGTGATTGATTTTATATTGTTTTAAGATGCAACTATGAAATTTTGTTTGTTGTTTTAGGGTTATTTAGCTACTATTTACTCATTTATCATACATTTTGTGGTATTAGTCTCTTTGAGATTCATTCTATCATGGGAGAATAATGTAGAAGGTCAATGAATTCTTAACAACTAATTCTCTCTAAAATTTAAACGGTAACTTAGTTATAAATTACTATTATTCTTTTTTCTAGAATTTATTTTTATTAGTGTAACGACCCAACCCACCAAACCGTACAGGCACCTACTCTAACACTTACATAGGAAAACCCTAAACTCCAAACTTAACCTTCACATGAAGCCTGTCCCATATGATCACACACAAATTCATATATGCATCCATCTCACCTTTCAAGAAATTCGGACCACTCAAGGATCCCTAAAATCATCCAAAGTATTTAGCATGTATATATGGTCTACATAAGAACCATCCCAATATTTAAATACAAAGCCGGCCACTCATGGACTAACATGTTACAAATATAACATAATAAACAAACTTAGTTCTCTCATGGAACCCACACACAAAATGTTAGTTTACTTGCATGGTGTACGAGCAAACCATTGTTAGTACATACTAGGAATGGTAATAGAGCCAACCATTAGTATTATGTATCCCTATGGTACACAAGTCAACCATTAGTATTCATGTAACACCAAAGTTGGAAAGTCAAATTGGAGAGGAAAGGTTCCATTTGCTTGGCTATATCTTCAAACCCATGAGACCCAAATAATGTTCGTAAGAGCATCTATGAGTCATAGATAGCATTCGTAGGAACTGAGTTGAGATTTGTAAAAAAATTGAGTTTTCAAAGTTGGGTCTACGATTGAGCAGGATGGGTCGTAGGATGAATTACAGGCCATAGGAAGTGCCCGTAGAGTTGATTCAAACTTGGTGAAATTTTGGACTCAAAGTTGAGGACTAATGACTTAGGTGGATCCACTAGCTAATGTCTATCTAGACAATCATCTGCGCGTTGTTTTGGTAGATGCCGAGGACCAAACTTTTGCTAGTGGGATACATTAAACCAATACTCAAAACTTGGACGTTATCATGATTTTGGTACCTGTCTCGGTTTGTCCTGATTACGGTTCAGTCCTATCCATGAATTTTTTTTTAAAAAATAAATTAAAAAGCCTGGCAGGGTAGCATGTGACAGAGCAACATGTGCTGAAAGCCTGCAATTCATAATTTGCAAATGCAATACAAGTACAACATTCAACTTTCACTGACTTGAAAGAGCAAATTTTATCGGAAACCATGGTTTTCAGTATTCCCTTCACTCGGGAGACACCAAGATGTATCAGGACTTGCAAGAGGTCTATTGGTGGAATATAATGAAAAAACATATTGCAAATTTTTTGGCTACGTGTCCTAATTGTCAAAAAGGGAAAGTTGAGCATCAAAAGTCCAGAGTTTAGTCCTAAGATATTAGTATTCCTACTTAGAAGTGGGAAGACTTGACTATGCACTTTATTATTGGTTGTTACCCTACACCAGGCGACACCATGACTTGATTTAGGTTATAGTAGATCGTATGACGAAGTCAACTCATTTTACTCCCGTCAAGGTTTTTTACTCATAGGAGGATTATGCTAAATTGTATCTACAAGAAATGGTTACGTTGCATGGAGTGTTCCTGTCCATTATCTCCGATCGTCGAACCCAATTTACTTCTCAATTTTAAAAGTCTTTCCAAAAGGATCTTGGTACTCATGTCAAGCTTAGGACGATCTTTCATTCTCAAATCGATGGGTAATCGGAGAGTACTATCCAAACTTTGGAAGATATGTTGAGGGCTTGGGTGTTTGACTTCAAGGGTAATTGGGATGATCATTTTCCTTTGATTGAATTTTCATATAATAATAAATATCACTCAAGTATTGGTAAGGCTCCATTTGAGGTTCTTTATGGTAGGAGGTATAGATCTCCTATAGATTGGTTTGAAGTGGGTGAGATTGCTTTGATAGGTACTGAGTTGGCTCATGAGGCTATGGAAAAGGTTTGGCTTATTAGAGAAGGGTTGAAAACAGCTCAAATTCAATAAAATTCCTATGCCGATGTTAGAGGAAGGGATCTTGAGTTTGATGTTGATGATTGGGTGTACTTGAAAATTTCACATATGAAGGGTGTAATCAGGTTTGGTAAGAAAGGAAAACATAGTACATGTTATGTTGGACCTTATCAAGTGTTAAGGCATATCGGCAAGGTTGCTTATAAACTTAGGTTAACAAATGATTTAGCATCGGTACATTCGGTTTCCATGTGTCCTTGTTGAAGGAGTGTGTTAGAGAACCGATATCTATTGTACCATTAGAGAATATTGGTATAAAGGAAAACCTTTCTTATGAAGAAGTTCTGGTTTAAATTTTGGACCAACTTCAAAAGTTGAGGAACAAGGAAGTTACATATGTAAAGGTGATGTGAAGGAATCAAATGGTTGAGGGTGATACTTTGGAGGCCGAGGCCGATATGATGTCCTAATATCCTAATCTATTTCCCTCCATTCCTACCCTAGCTTGAGGTATTAAGCTTCTCATGGTTCATTCTTTTTGGATTCATGCGTCTTAGTCATTCTCTTGTTTCCACATGAATGCATCTACGTTTTATCAAATGATGTTTTGAGTAAGTTGTAGCTTGGAGTCAATTTTCCTTCTTGGTTACGAGCATTTATGTGATTGCATTCATGTTTGATTAGTCGATCTCTTTCCCCTACTCTTTTCATGCTAGCTTGAGTATCATTCAAGGAGGAGTGTTATCAAGAGGGAGATATTGTAACACCTTAGATTTTGGAAAAAGGAAAATATAACATTTTAAGCCAATATTTTGTTCTAAGGGTCCACTGTATTCGTAGAAGCTTCTACAGACAATAGAAGGCATCCGTACAAAGTGGGGTTGATTTTTAGGAAAATAAAGTTTTAGCATCTCATTCCATGATTAACAAGGATGGTCCGTCAAACATTTTACGAGTGATAGGTAGGTCTCATAGGAAGGTCCCCGATTTAGTTAAATTTTAATGTCAAAGTTGAGGTCTACAGTTGGAGCCTACGGACCACAGAAAGTTCTACGGTTAGAGCCTAAGGAGTGTAGAAAGTTCTATGGGCGTTAGACAGGTCTTGTAAAAGTCGGTCAAAATTTAGGGCCTCTGAACTTTCCTACGGATGACCGTAGGTCCAAACCGTAGAATGTTTCAACAATAATTTTTAAGGAGTTTTGGGTCATTTTTCTATGTGTTTAGTACCTAAGCTATGTAGTTTTAACCCATATTATAATTTCTATATAAGTATTTTAAGTCCTAAAGCTACCCAATTCTAAATCATTCTCCTAATTCCCAAAACTCAACTACATTCATCCTCTCCAATTCTCTCTCAAGCTAAAGAAGAAGCTAGAGTTTCAACTAAGGACCTGCAATTCACCACAACTTTTGGTCCTTGATTACTAATGTATGTTAGTATTCACCAATGGAGTCCTTTCCTCCATTGGGTTCCTAAGATCTTCCAATTTTACAAGTTCAATTCTCAATTCAAAGTTAAGGTTTTATTCATTCTTCAAGGGTTCTTTTCAATTATAATTTAATTTTTCAATTTCTATCTTCAATTGCCTGAATTGAAGTAATTACATGCTTTTGAGTTGAATTAATATGAACCCATGTATGATACATAATTTTTTACTATGAACATGCAACACCCCGTATCTGAAACAGACCAAAAATGCAGATTTTGAGAAGTTGCAGGTGCAACTTACGGTCACCATCCACGGACCGTAGGTCAGACCACGGCCCGTGCTGGTGGTCCGTGGTTTACCACTGAAACCCATTCCAAAACCAGCTCAGAAAAATCGACTAAGTCTCGACCCACGGACAGACCTACGGTCCGTAGATCAGACCACGGTCCGTGGTCTGTGTCCGTGGATCAAGACCCCCTATACCCAGCCTCTGACGCAAATGACGGTCGACCCGTACGGACCGTCACTTGATCCACGGTCCGTAGGTCTGACCGTAGATGAGAGTCAACAGCCAATTAGCTGAAAATTGTTGATGAGTCAACTTCAGATGGTCATAACTTTTAGCACAAAATGAATTATGTGTGCCACGACCTATGATATGATAGATAATTGAATTAT
>JAJOOO010018416.1:0-24028 GCA_029582685.1 Solanum piurae | reverse complement strand
GTTTCTGGATGCAGGTGCACTAGCAGATGATGGAGTAGGTCCCTTTTACTTTTGTTGGAAAGAAGACCGGTTCACATTATTTCTTTGTTGTTCGGACTCATTCCCTGACGTCTTAGCCTTCTTATTTCTGAATTCCTCCTTATCCCTCAACTTCTCTTCCTCAACCTGCTGCACATAGACCATCAACCTTGCCATATCCATGTCACCTATTAGCATTGTTGCCTTACCTTTCTTACTCGACAGACGAGACATCCCAGCAACAAACAAACTCATTCTACTCTTCATATCCGCAACCATCTCCGGAGCATAACGGGATAGTTGGGTGAACTTCAATCCATACTCATGAAAACTTAGTGAATCTTGCTTAAGGGTGAGAAACTCTCGTACCTTGGGCTCTTTCAGTTCTCGGGGAAAGAAATGCCTCAAGAAGTCCTCCTCAAAACAAACCCAACTCGCAGGTGGTGCTCTCTCAGCTCTACCCTTCTTCCACTAGTCAAACAAAGTCCTAGCAACATTCTTCAATTGATATGCAGCTATTTCAACTCGCTCAGCATCGACAACGTGCATGACCTCGAACGCCTTTTGCAGCTCCTCAATAAAGTTCTCTAGATCCTCAGTAGTTCTTGAACCAGTGAGACTTGGAGGATTCATCCTCAAGAACTCACGAATCCTCGAAGTATCATTCCCTTCCTGTTGGTTCTCTCTCTGCCCAGCTTGGTTGGTCACAACTTGACTCAACATTCTTATCGCTTCCCTGAACCCAGCATTGGTAACTTCTCCTTGGGGTTGCACTTCAAGTGCATTGGGTACCCCTTACTGATCAGCATTGTGCCTAGTAGGACGAGCTCTGACAGCTCTTCGTGGAGGCATGATTAACTGAAAACACGCGCAAGCACAAATTAGAAAGAGATTTTAGAGAGATGAACTCTATCACACGGAACGAGTGTGAAAAAAGTGAGATAATTTCCTAAGTGTCGCAGCCTGCTAATTATAGATGTGGCGTGCTTCACACCGATTACTTGGACTCTACAAAAATTACTTCATAGACTCCCTAGAACTCTTGAACTCTGTGCTCTGATACCAAGTTTTTCACACCCCGAGCCTACACCCTGGGCGGGACTGGCACTCAAGAACCATTGTTGGGCCCAAGTGAACCCTTGTCCTGGCTTACTTACTCAGCGGAAGACTCTAATCATTATTACAATGATCAAATGCATTTATACTCAATTGTTTAATAAAATAATTTAGAACGTTTAAAGGTAAAACATTCAACTTAGCCAAAATGGCAACTCAAGTCTTAACGTATGAAATAATAATGTAAAGACAACTGAACTACTAATTTCTATGAAGCCTCTAAAACAAAGAGGGATATCGAGACAAGACTCCCTATCATCCTAACAACTAAAATACTAAAACCAAAGTAAAAGGAGTCCTCCGGAAAGCAATGAGGCTCACCAACTGACTTTGAGTGCTCAACTGGATCAACGGGGCCCTAGATTCTGATCCTGATTTCCTGTGTCTGTTTATGATGCAGACCAAATGGCATTAGTACATTGAATGTACGAGTTTGCGAGTGGAATAATAAAACATAATGTAAGCTTGAAAATAATCTGAATGAAACACTTACCTTTGCTTTACTCAACTCATGAATAACTTAGCTCAATATAAAGCAACAACACATGCCATATATGGAAAGCTTTTAAAACAATATAAAGCAACTCAGTTTGTTAAAGAAATGCAATAACAACCCAACTTATTCATATAATAAAGTAATGTAATACTGTGGGAGTTTCTTTAACCGACAACCACCACTATGAGCCTAAGTGGTGATACAACATCTTGCCCACGCTTCCAGAACTGTCCTATTCTTTGTCTTCATATAGAATGCCTTAACTAAGTGGATCCACTAGTCTATGATAAAAAGTACTTAAGAAATCATCTAAAAATATGATCCTTTACTACCCATGATGGATACAGGTTTTATGGAGACTTGAGTTATTATGAAGTTGCATCTCCATATCAGTGCTCAATACTACTCCCAAAATATACTTCGCTCATATGTTTTTAAAACAAAACTTCTTTCTTTGGTTTGAGATAATTACTCAACTTAGCTTAAAGTTCTCTTGGAAATTGGTGTTTCCCTTCTTGCCCAAAGGTGGAAACATTTTTAACTCTTGGGTATACTTAGTTCCTGTATAATTGAAGAAATGAACTTTGCTCTTACTCTTTACTAAAATCAAATCTTAAGTCTTAAAACAAAGTTAAAATGTTTGTAAAAGACTTTTGGAAAACTTTATGAACTTCTCTTTGACTTAACTCTTAACCTCTTCACTTAACTCTTAACATCTCTTGACTTGACTCTTAACTTTCCTTGAATTGAATTATGGATTCAAGGATTGTGATTTGTGATAGGAAGGATCTCATGATGTTTAGGAGTGTTTTTAGATAGTTAAACATGAGAAAATATCAAGAAATCATTGTCTGAAAGCAAGTCTGCTATGCGGAGATGTATTTAATTATTTGGTTTCAAAATAACTTTTGAGGCAGAACGGTCCGTGAAAGCTCCGTGATGCAAAAGAGGTTTTCCCAAATCTAAGGAATAGGTCCGCGACGCGGGCCTAGTGCCCAGATTCGCCCGACTATTCCTTCTTCATTTTTCCAACCCCAAATCGCCTAAACTCGACTACTTTTCTCAAATTTTCTTTAGATTCAGATACCCAACATATGTACACAAGAATCTAACTCAAAACAACTATTAAAATCAATGTATTAATCTCTAAAACTTCTCAATCTCAGCCCAATTCAAGAACGAAAACAAAGTCATGAACACATATCAAGAACATCAACTTTCAACCCTTTTTGGCTGAATTCACGCTGAAATAAAAATGCATGGCACGTGGGTGAATGAACCCAATGTTATGAAAGTGTCACATACCTCGTAGGGATTAACCCTTCGCGAGATCCACACGATATTTTCCAATAAATCGACAAACCTTGAACTTTTCTTCTCCTTTCTCCTCTTTTCTCTTTTCTCCAAGCCCTAGTGTATTTTGGTAAAAGCGTAAACTGATCTAATTCTGATTAGACCCTAACTTAATTACAAAAAACGAAATAAAACAATTGGGCAAGGAAAAGTCTAAGCTACCCTTTCGAAATCCAGATTGGACTTTCCTTATCCAATTAACCCAACTTCAAATAGGCATATCTCACGCATATGAACTTGGAATCGCTCCAACTCGGTGGAGTTGGAAATATTATTCCAAGATCTTTCCTATTATATCTGGAAGAACACCTAACTCATCCTGAGCTAGGAGTTATGGTCGTTTGAAGTTGACCAAAAACCCATACTTAACATAACTTAACCAATTTTCCAGATTTTCATTCTTTCCTAAAATAACTATTTCCAATTCTAACTCTTTCTAGTTCTTTCAAAATAGCGAGATGTTACATAGTTACTAGTTTTTTAATCTTGCATTTCAGTTGTTTTTCTATAAGACTTGAGTTGCTAGTTTAGCTAAGTTGAATGTTTATCCTTAAACGTTCTATGTTTATTTGCGACAGGTGTTTTTAAAATACATTTGATTTCTGTACTAATGCGTAAAGTCTTCTACTGAGAGTGTAGCTAGGCCAAGTGTTCACTTGGGGCCAACAATGGTTCTCGAGTGCCAACCACGCCCGGGGTGTAGGCTCGGGGCGTGACATGAAGAGTGATTTATGCATTATTTATTGCTACAGTTTTACAAACAAAAAAGGACCGTACTAGGAGATATTTTTGCTCGTAGTATTTCAAACTTCAAAGATATAGTAAAATAGTAAATATCATATGCGTAAATTGGTTTTTCGATAAACTGCCAAACTCTTGAAGAAAGTAAGGACTTTAATTGTTTGACCTTTGGTTCACAAAATTTAAAATGTCATATCTATTGCTTTAATTAACTTTTTCAATTACCTATTGTCTAATCCCTATCGTGGGAGGTATATAATTGTTAACAAAATATATTATATCTTAACCACAAAATAAATATGGTCCATAAAGCCGACAATGAAAAATATTGAGAAATAAAGCCCATGGAAACATTTAGTCATAGCTAAATTATTTGGCAAGAACATCTCCCATAGCTATCTGAAAAGTAAATTGATCGACCTATGGAACCCCCACTGAGCCCCTGATTCTAATTGATTTAGGCTGAGACTTTTATTTTGCCAAATTCATCAAAATTGAAAATATGATGAAGGCACTACATGAAGGCCCACGATTTGTCATACGGAGTTTCCTCTCAGAAAGGAGATGGGAACCAAATATTGTCCCCAAGGAATCTATGTATTACCATACAACGATTAGGACGAGGCTACCCCAGTTAATAATAGAATTCTACGATAAACAAATTTTCCTTTATACCAAACACACCCATAGTTAAATAGAAAATGTCATATGCGTAATTTTGTTTTTTCAATAAACTGTCAAACTCTTGAAGAATGTAAGGACATTAATTGTTTGACCCTTTTGTTCAACAAATTTAAAGTATCATATCTATTTTTTTTAATCTACTTATTCAATTGCCTATTGTATGAGGTATAGAATAGTTAATAAAGATACCATATCTTAAAAATAAAATCATACCATCTATGAATTTTCAAGACATAAAACAATATCAAGAATAAGATAATGTACATGTTATTATAAAATATTAGAATGATGGTGGATATCCAAATTTCATAACTTCTAAGAAGTTATTCCCATTTCTTGTCACCATTATGGTTGTAATTTTTTATTTAAAACAAAACGGACAGAAGTCTAAACTTTTATAAGAAAGAAACAAAGGTCCATAATACAAAACAAGAAAATTGTCAAAAGTTTGTCCTTACTACTGAAAACAATATATATACATCAACAAATTAGGAAACTAGGGAAGACTCATAAGCAAAAATACTAATGTTTGAAATAGGCTCTAAACATAAGTGAGTTGCTAGGTGAATCCTTAGCTTGCTCGAACAATCTGAAATTGAAAAGTAAAGTCTAAACTGAACATAAGAACTGTCCCTGAACCATGAGAACTTACAAAAGTAGTGCTAGGATGATAGAATCACGTATAACCGTGCTAAGAAGGATGTGTGCCCATAATATAGGAAAAAATGTATGTGGTAAGTAATTGGAATGTACAGAATACGGGGAAATGCATAAAAATGACATCATAACATAATATGTCTGAAAACATGACAAAGTAAGCAGACAATGAAACTGATAATAAGATTCTGAAAATGGATGTGATGACAGTCGTCTAATCGCACCAAGACAATTAAGCCTAAAACCAATCAATACCAAAAAATACAGAAAGGAGCAAATAAAAATATAACCGCAGAAAACTTAGGCGCTCTCAAATACACCCAAAACCTGATTGTCATATGTACATGCCACTAATCCATAAAAACAGAGTTTGAAATATAATTACAAGTGTGAATATCTTTGTCACTTAAATAGAATAAAATATAAGTAAGGAAAAAGAGGGCCCATCGAGATGATAAACAACTACCTCTCAAGTATCCACAAAAAGCCTCGGATGTAGCTAGAAGATGGGTAATCACACAGATCCGGGCTTAGATTCTCCACAAGTGTAGAGAAAATAGTGAGTACCAAAAAACAAGGTACACAACAAGAAACTCACTAATAACAAGGTAAAACTAGATAGAAAATGATAACTACTTTCATCAAACCAACTTCCACTACTACAACCTGCACATAAATCAGCCCACCTTAAAAGTTCACGGCATATAGTTCACAAGATTTCATAGTCACAGTCCACATTTACATTTAATCACATCACAATTGTCAAGGCCATCGATCACAACAATCATGTTCATAAATCAAAAGTATGAAGGTCATCAATCATATGCATTAAAGTCAAGTTTATCAATCTCAAGTATCGAAGTCATTAATCACAAGTATCAAAGTCAATTTCGTCAATCTCAAGTATCAAGGTTATCAATCACAAGTTTCAAAGTCAAGTTCGTCAATCATAAGTATCACGTTTATAACTCAAAAGTATCAAAGTCATCAATCACAATAGTCAAGTTTATATACGACAACTATCAATTGGTACCTACCAGGAATACCCATAGTCCATGTATCCACCGACAATTATCTCGGCATCCATAACACTCACCGACAATCACATCGGCATCAATAAAACTCGTCAGCAATGACCTCAACATTAATAAAACTTGTTGGCAATTACCTCGACATCAATAACACTCACCGGTATTGACCTTTGCATCAGCACAATACATTTGATCATAGTGTCCAGAACCGATGCAAATAGACATGTTCACACAATAATAAGGAAATAAAAAATTCAAGTAATTCACATCCACTACAATACTATAAAAGAATTTCATCAACGAAAATTCAATATCAACACTCAAGGCAATTTACGCAACTCAATACATCATTATTGTTTCCTTTTTATTAACCCTATTTCTATAATTAAGGTTATCCTATTTGAGCAAGTTACAAACAACAATGAGAGTTCAAGATTCTACAAACTTTAACAAGGTTTTGATGCTCTCTTTATTTAATCAATCACAAATCAATCCAAGACTTGAGCATTTCCCTTCCTAATGATATCCAAAAAATTACAATCTAGACAAACAAGTATTCACAATGAGATTCTAGTACTATAAAAACCCACATCATGTAATTTGAATAAATGGGTCAAATCGGCTCAAAAACCCAATTCCAAAAATTATTACATGAATATGTTAGCCAAAGCATTTGGGATCCATTGATGAAAATCATTTTGAAAGAGGAGTAGAAATAAACTCAAAATGATGAGATTATCAAAGTTCTTGGGTTCTTAATGAAACACAAATTTATCCTTCAAAAACCTTAATTTAATCAGTTATATTCATTTATAATAATAGGTAAAAGAAGATGTAGAGTCAAGAATCGTTAACCAAATGTCTTATCTTGAAAACCCCCATCAAATTGCCTCAACCGAGTCCTCAAAGATTAGTAATGTAAAATAGGGGAGAAACCCCAAAATTTCAAAACAAAAACATTCACAAGTTACTCTTTTGCGAGCGCAAGATCACTAACATGAGATTCACGAAAGTAATGGCTTGGTCGTGAAAGTGAACCCCACTTAAGTGACCAGCCTCACTTTCACGAGCCGGCCATTCGCTTAGCGAAGGTCATGAGAATGATGAGGCCATCGTGAAAGCGAGGGTCAGCCTTCCTGATCCTTAACGAATGCATGTCGGTATTTGATTACACGACCCTCACAAAAGCGAAGACCCTTCACGAACTGTTATGTCGTGATTTTATTATCTTTAGAAAAGACTTTTTTTGAAACGTTCTAACTATAAGAAAATTAAAAAAATTACTTAGAGAAAAGATCGTCACTTAATTTTTTAAATAAATTAAGAAAACTTAATCTAAAAAGGTCTCAATAGATAAACTTTTAAAAATTTAGAGATAATAGGTAAGAGGTCCTTATTTATATTTTAAGAAGGTATTACATCTTAAAGTAGCCCATTGTATGATCTAATAATGTATTAAAGTTTGGGGCTTCAAAAACAAATATCTATTAACATGGGTTTATTATAGATAACTTTAAACCCATGGTCCTTTTCGTAAGTCTTATGGATATTTATTGAAAAGGTACATTTTAAACTTAAAAAGGTACCTTTTATATGAAAAGACACCTTTCTTGAAAAGACACTTCAGAATCTTTAAAATAATTGTGTCCTTGAACCATAAGACATATTTTTTCTCTTTCTCTCCATCTAAGAAAAAGAACTCTAAGAAAGTAATCTTCAAGGTTTGAAAGATAAAGTTCATTAATCAATTTATAGTCTTCTTCAATCAAGTTATTGCAATGATTTATGTTTAGTGTTCCTATCATTCTCTAATATTGATGTTTATGTCAAGTGATTTACTTCTGATCTTTGGTGAATACATTAAAGTATTCTTACAAGTGGTATTAGATAAAGTCTTGTGTAGATCGTTAGACGTGATTTTTAATTGGATCCTCTCTCTATAAATGTTTTGGTTTGGTGACCATATAAAACATTGTTGTTACATTGTTGCTTCTGCACCTTCAAAGAGTAAAATTTCTTAGGGATGCTATTTTTTATTCCCTTCACGCCATGTAAAAATTAAATTTTAAGAAAATTTTAGTTTCCTATAGAACTCTAGATAAGTTGTAGGAAATAAATTTCTCATCTTCTTTGACCTTTCTGTGTGTATTGAGAATTCAGGGTTTGTGATTGTTTTTATTATCATTATCGTTCTACTTTTTATAAGAAAATGTTTTTTTGTATCGGGATTGTTTTGAGATTTATAATATCTCTAACTAATTAGTTTTCTCAATTATTGAAATAAACTTTCCCCATGAAAGAAGAGTTTCTCTTGTTTCTATTTTGGAACACGCATTCCTAGCATTTTTTCGGTCGAAAATTTAGTCTTTTAATGACTATTTGAACTAGTTTGTCAAAGTGATTTTTTTTACGAAAAGGTTTTAAGAATTTTTTTCTTGCTTTCTATCAAAGCAAGTTGTGTACAAATTTTATTTTAAGATGGCTTACTTGTACAATTTTTGTAACAAAGATTTTAAGGGTTGGGGAAGATTTTTTTCTTTAAGTGGAAAATATATATTTTTTCCTTCGATTGAAAAGTCTACAGTCTCATTATGTTTGTTGTGGCACAAACCATTAGTATACAAAAGGGTAACATCTCGTACTTCAAAAAGCCAACTAGAGATTCGTTAACTTTAGTTTTTAGTTTACGGTCAACTTTCAATGAACATAACTTTCAACACATAAAAAGTTTGGTGGCCTTGGAGGTATCAAATATAGGGTCTTTGAGTCCTCTTTCCAACGCCGTTGAGTTCGCTAAGTTTCGAGCTTGGATGAAGGAGTTATGCCCGTTTGAGTGCAGTCTCTCTAGTTAAGGCATTTCATTCATTTTAAAAAGGTGTATTTTGGTCTTTTCCTTATCCCACAAGGCCAAAAACGTTTTTCACACCCAAATAAGGGTCTAACATGATTGAGATCAGTTTTCATCATTACTACACACTTATGGTTAAGAGAGGGGTTTCAAAAGGAGAAAACAAGAGGGTTTCAAGCGTGATTTAATAGGTTTACCCAGAACAAGTGTTCTTCGAGATATGTAAGCTTTGATAGTGTTGGTTTTTTTCACCCTCACGCCAATCATGTGATTTCATTCATAAATTTTTTCTTAAAGTTGATTGATTGAGTTTCTTGAGAAGTTCTTGAGTTTTAACCCCATTATTTATCAATGAAGGTGTTTGAGTTCTTGAGGTGACAGTCTTGAGAATGACTGTTTTTCTTGATGGATTATGTGTGGGATTTCGTTTCTTTTAGGTTGGGTTTATGAATCGAAACGAGTTTGGAGTAAATCATTCGATTCTAGGTGAGTTAGGCCTTGAATTGGAGCAAGAAAATTCGTCAAAAATGGGGTAGAGGGGTGGGGCACCGCGCCACGATCGCACCAAAACTACTGGTCAGCAGTTTGGTGCCTGATACACTGCCCCAGCAGTGCACCCCAACTACTACCCGGTAGTTTTGGGGTTGGCACCCTGCGCCACTCAGTACCCCAGGGTCGCCACGTCCCTTACCCTTCCGTCCTTCTTTCCGTGTGTGTTCCCTTGAATCATACCTATGTACTCTCTCTAATATCCATACTTAAAATCTTCATTTAATCTTTGAGATATCCTACATATGCTAATCATATCTCTTAATTTATATTTCAAATTAAAGTAAAGTTAAGAGGAATGTTCGAGAAATACTTGTTGAGTCATTTTGAGAAGTCTTTCGCAAATGTCTATAAATTGTTTAAGACTTGAGTAAATGAGTATGAGAATCAGGAGAGTTTTCTTTCATGTTTGAAAATGAGTATAAGGGAACTAAGTATTCCCAAGTGTAATACTTTTACATTTAAAATGATAGAAACATTGATTTCTAAATGAATTATGAGGAGTCTTGAGCATTACCTCTTTTAAGAGGATCTTTTGAGTAATTATCTCAATTTGAGAATGAGTTATATATTATTGGGAGTAGTAATGAGCACCGATACTGGATTAGTTCAGACAACTGAAAATCCTCATAAACAATGTATGCCAACGTGTAAAGGGTCATACATTTTAGATGATTCCTTACTGTTTTTAAGCATAACTTAGTGGATCCACTTAGTTGAGAAGTTCTATACCCCGGTATGGTATAGGAAAGTTCTGGCAGCATAGGCGAGACGTTGTATCATCACGTAGCTCATAGTGATGGTTATCGGTTAGAAAATCTCCCAAATAATAATAAAGAGTTTACTATTGTATTTTTATGCATATTGAGTTGATATTTATTATTTTAAAGGCTTTATATATTGCATATTTTATTGTTGCTTTCACAGTTGAGTTGAGACGAGGTGCGTATATCTTCCCTGAGTATGAGTTTAGTTATCGACTACTTTTAGCTTTCCCCCTTACATACTCGTACATTCAATGTACTAATGTCATTTGAACTACTTTTTTTCATTATCCAGATACAAGTGTTCGGGGTCATCAACATGCGCTCCATTGATACCATTCACATTCCAGTTAGCTTTAGTGAGCCTTCTTGCTTTCCAGAGGATTTGACATTTACATTTCAGTTGTGTTAAGATGTCATGGATCTTGTCCTGACATCTATCATAGTATTTAGAGGCTTCTTAGACAATAGTAGTATGAGGAGTCTTTCACTGTTTTTGTTGATGTTTTAATAACCTTAAGACGCTATTTATGTTTTACAGAGTATTTCCCTATATATATTGAGAAATTCATAACTACGATATGTTGAGTTTGATTATGCACTTTTAGGTTTCTATTTCACTTGAGTAAGTCTTCCGCTAAGTAATGATCTAGGCCAGAGGTTCATTTGGGGACCAACAATGGTTCTCAAGTGTCGGCCTCGTCCAGGGTCTAGACTTGGTGTAATACCCCGAGCCTACACCCTGGACATGGCCGGCACTTAAGAACCATTGTTGGTCCGCAAGCGAACCCTTGGTCTGGCTCATTACTCAGTAGACGACTTACTTAGTTGAAATAGAAATCTCAAAACAAACTCAATAATAAGGATATCATAATTAAAATAGTTTAACTCAATATACTCAAATGGACATAAGTATTTAACTTACATCCTTTAAAACAACAACAAGGGAAATGAGATAAACACTCCTAAAGTACTACTGTCTATAAAGCCTCTAAAATATTACGATGGAAGTCGATACATGACCCACAACATCCTAACAAAACTGAAAGATAAATGGGAAATCCTCCGAAAACAAGGAGGCTCACCAAAGCAAATCTTGAACAACAAGTGGTATCAACGGAGCGCCTGTTGATGACCCTGAATACATATATCTGCATCATGAAGGAAGCAGGCCAAATGGCGTCAGTACATAGAATGTACGAGCACGCAAGGGAAACTCTAAAGCACATACATAAGTTTGAACTGATAAAAATGAAGAACTTACTCACCTCATCTTAACTCAGCTCAACTCAACTCAACTCAATTAAATATAAAAGCAACAATAAAGGTGTTGTACAGAGAAAGATTTTAAAATAGTAGATAATAACTCAATGTATATAAAAATGCAACAATAAAATGTTTACTGTTATTTGGGAGATTCTCTAGACGACAACCATCACTATGAGCTATGAGCTATGTGATGATACAACATCTCGCCTACGCTTCTAGAACTTTCCTATACCTTGCTAGAGTATAGGACATCCTCAACTAAGTGGATCCCCTAAGCTATGCTTAAAAGCAATAAGAAATCATCTAAAAAGTATGATCCTCTACCCATGTTGGAATACATGGTTTATGAGGATTTTGAGTGGTCTGAATTCATCCCCATATCGGTACTCAATACTACTCCCAATAATATATATGACTCATGCTCATATGTTTTAAAGAAAACATAACTCCTCCTCAATTTGAGATAATTACTCAAAGTCTCTCTTAAATTAGATAATGCTCAAAAACACCTTATGAACTCATTTACTAATCAAGGTTTCTTCTCATTTTAAATGTAATTTTTTTACATGCTTGAGAATACTTTGTCCCCTCATACTACTTTAGAAAATGAACTCAACTCTCCTCATTCTCATACTAAATTACTCAAGTCTTAATTCAAGTTTAAAAATATAGAAAAAGACTTCTCACTGTGACTCAAAAGACTTTCTCAAACTTTACTATTAATCTTTACTTTGATTTGAAACATGAAATTAAGATACATGATTATGATATATGAAGGATATCTTTACGATTCATGAAGGTTTTGATAGTTAGGATTAAGAAGGGAATGAAAGCACAGCTCAAAGGAAAAAGTACGGAAAGAGAACGCAGAAGGAAAGTGGCCTGACGCTCCGGGCGTAGGGGTGGCGCGTCGCTCAAGGCCTCCACTTATTGGGGGTCAGTTTTGATGCACTGCTGGCGCCCCACTCCAGCCCTGCTAGCGTATCGGGGCAGCACCGCCCCAACCCTTTTCCAGAACATTCTGATGAATTTTTCTTCTCAATTTTTTGTCCTAATTCACCAAGAATTGATTGGTTTTGTCCAAAATTCCTTAGATTAATTGATCCAACACAAGTAAAAGAAAATCTACTTGAAATCCCTCACGAACAAAACTCATTCAATAGATACTCACCTCAAGGACTCAACAAAACCCAATTATCCAAGAATGAAGCACAAAACCTCAAAAAACTCAATGAAGAACTCAATATAATCAATTTCATGGATGAATTCTAATTGGAAACTCATGTTTGGTGCAAGGATGAACAATCCCATCACTATGAAAAATTACATACCTCGAAAGAACTAAGTTCTTGGCAATTTCCCCGAAATCTTGAAGAACGTCTTGAAAACTTCATCTTTTCTCTTCTTGAACTTTGCCCTTATTTTCTTGAACGCTTTAGACTTGAGTGAAAACTGATATTACTCAGCTTTGACCCCTAATTAGGTGAAAAAAACGTGTAGGCCTAGTGGGGTAAGGATAATACCAAAATACCCCTCCTTAATTCAGATGAATTTCCATAACTATATAGGTTGTACTCAAACTGGCATATCTCCCTCATCCGAAATCAAAATTTAGCAAACTGGGCGGCGTTCGAAAGAAGTCTAAAAGAACTTTGATTTGGTATCCCATGGGAAACCTAACTCATCCTTTGCTGAAAGTTATGGTCATTTGAAGTTGACCCAAAACTCACAATTTAAGAATAACTTGAACAAACCTCAATTTAGCTCTTTCCAATTTAGTTCTTTCTAAATTTAAATTTTCCCAAGACTGAGGTGTTACAATATCTCCCCCTTGGGAACATTCATTCTCGAATGAGATCACTCTAAATAGAACGAAGGGTGGAAACATCTAACACCCAATTCAAACACCCAACATGCAATTTAACACAACATATCATGTCAGTTTAAAGAGTGTTTTACAAAAACTAATTACCTTGGTCTTGAATTTCTCCGAAATCAAAGAGATGTGGGTATCTCTTCCTCATATCCTCCTCAGCCTCCCAAGTAGCTTCCTATAAAAACTCATTCCTCCATAAGACATTGACTGATGCTACCTCTTTGGTTCTCAACTTGTGAACCTGACAATCAAGTATCTCAACGGGTATCTCCTCAAAAGTAGGCTATCCTTAATACCAACATTCTCAGTAGGTATAATAAGTGAAGGATCACACATACACTTTTTCAACATAGAAATGTGGAATACCGAATGGACTTCTGCTAACTCTAATAGTAGCTCCAATTCATAAGCTACATTGCCAATTATCTTAGAAATCCTGTAAGGACCAATATACCAGGGACTAAGCTTCCCCTTCTTGCCAAACCTCATAACACCCTTCATGGGTGAAACCTTCAAATACACCCAATCATCCACCTCAAACTCTAATTCTCTTCTCTTAACACCTGTATATGATTTATGATGACTTTGCACTGTTTTCAACCTTTCTTCATTGATCTTTACTTTATCCATAGCTTGATGAACCAAGTCTGGTCCTATCAATACAGCTTCACCAACTTCAAACCATCTAATAGGAGATCTACATCTTCTCCCATAAAGAGCCTCATAGGGAGCCAATTGGACGCTAGAGTCATAACTGTTGTTGTAAGAAAACTCAATGAGAGGTAAGTGATCATTCCAATTACCCTTGAAATTTATCACACACACCCTCAAAATATATTTTAAAGTGTGAATCATACTTTCTTCTTGACCATTAGTCTGAGGAGGAAAGAAGTACTAAGGTTCACCTTCGAACCCAAACCTTTTCGCAAAGACTTCCAAAATCGTGAGATGAATTATGCACCTATATCTGAAATAATGGACATCGGAACTCCATGAAGTCTGAATATCTCTTGAATTTATAATCAGGCATAATCTTCTACTGAATAAGTATTATTTACCAGTAAAAACTGGGTTGATTTAGTCATCTGATCTACAATCACCCAAATTGATTTCTGGTGCCTGTGAGACCACGAAAAAACAGTAAAGAAATCCATGATAATCATTTCAAGAAGATCTATGTTCTGAACCATATCACCGGGCCTTTGGTGCTTTACCTTGACTTGTTGTCAATTCGGACACTTAGCCATGAAATATGCAATACATATCTTCATGCTACTACACCAATATACTTCCCTTAAGTCACAATACATATTTGTGGAACCAAGATGGATAGAGTATCTGGAACTATGGTCCTCTACCATGCTCCTATCTTGAAGCTCATTCACCTTTGGTACAAACAATCTACCTTGATACCTCAATACACCATCTCCCCTTGTTCAAAAGACATAAATTTCTTCTTATGAACATTTTCTTTCAATTCAAGCAAAATAGGGTCTTCATCTTGTTTCTCCTTAGCTTCATACACTATTGATGATTCAGTCCCATCAAACACTACCACTCCATCTTCTACAAGAATAATCTTAGTTCATTAAGTTTGATCTCTAAGAGATTCTCCTTCAAGCACAATCTTAGACCATTACTTGTATTGGACTCTAGGAGATGCTACATTATGCATAATCTTAGCCCATGCGGTTTGAACTCTAAGAGATGCTACATTGAGCACAATATTAGTTCATTTCTAATCTAGTTTAATTGGGATATGGCCTTAACCGACATGAGAACATATTATCTATCACATGATCTCTCAAGGTGTTACCCACACCATAAAGGGTTGGTCCACTTGCCTAAGGTAGAATCGGGTTGTTAGCTTAGTTGGATCCACTAGCTAACTTTCCTACGGGGAACGTAGTTATGAGATACGGAGACACATTTTGGGAAATCTGGACTCTTCTAGGTGAGAGATCCCATATTGGAAGCCCAAACTCAACTAGGTGGGAACCTCCATAGAAGCCCAAACTCAACTAGGTGGGAACTTCCATCTCATTTCAATATCTTCTCGGTGCTAGGCCTTAATCCCACAAGATAATCATTAAGTCTCTACTTTGACTCAAGTTTATGGAAAGATGTCATTTACAACCAATCCATGCTAATACCTCTTTTAGACCATGTGTGAGCAACTATCACCATCCATGACCTAGGTATAAAGGCTCTATAGCCTTAGGTTCAATTAGGTAAGAGAATCCCTTCAAACCTAAAACCATTACTATGTGAGAAGTCTTTCATGTTAAGTTCACCTTCATGCCTAACCTCATGTCTAGAATTCTACATTAGACAAGGATATCATCATGACTTAAGTGATTATGTCACTTCCTACCATCTATGATTCATAAGGTGAATTAGGTAGATAAAGATTTTTCATCACAATTTTATTCATAGGCCTTGTATTCACATGTAGATTTAACTCTCGAAGCCTTAGCATCTATAGTTAATCATGTTAACTTTACTCTAAAGCCCTAGTGATCAACATTTACAACTATGAGTCTTCATTCGCAATAACTCCACATCATAGAAACATATTATGAACCTAGATTACAAGGCATTCGATCACATTTTTCACTACTAGGTGATTCCAGCCACAATTCATCCTAAAGGTTCAATTCCAACTTTACAAGTCAAGATGAATCATATTAAATGAGGTCTAGTTCAATTCATGTCTACGTATTCCTAATCTTGTACAATTACTACACATGACATTTATTTAAGAAGATTACCTATGAACCTTCAATTTCACCTCTAATGGCATAAACCCACAAAATATCACATTCATCAAATAGACTAGGGTTAACCATAGAAATCAAATGAATTCACCATAATATCATAATTCAATGTTAATACAATCATAATTAGGTATTATCCACTAGATTGGAATCATACTTAAACCCTACCCACAATGTACAAGGAAACCCTAGCTAGATTGGGTTTTTGACTTCACAAATGGGGGAAAACCTAGGGGTCTCTATGAGTGGAAGAATCCATAGATGATTAAGCTAGCATACCTCAATTCAAAGCCCTAAAACCAGCTTGAAACAATGGAGGAAATCTGCCCCTCTTCGTTCTGTTGTTGTTGTTCTTCTTCACTTCTAGCGAGAGAATTATTTGAGAGAATTTGGGGATCTTATATTAATGAGTTAATGACTTAGTTTAGGGGCCTATTTAGCTTATATAGGTGGTTTAATAACTAACTAACCTACCTCCCTTAACCCCTATGTAATTAAGGGCTTAACCCCTAAGCGCCTCACTTAAAACTAAACTTGAAAAACTGTCTTGACCTACGAAACCCCCACCCACGGACCGTGGGTGGGTCTACGGAGCTTACTGGAAAGTCGTGAGTGGGGTACTGGAGCTAGGAAAGGCAGGCCAACTCAGGCCTTAACCCACGACCCCAACCCACGGGGCGTGGGTACACTCACGGCCAGTAGGTGGCAATCGTGAGTGCTGCCATTTTGACAGCTTTTGGGCTGTCCTAAGGGTCCTCCTCAAGGACCCCTTGGGTGGTCCTTGGGGGGTCGTACCACGACGTATAGCCCTAAAACCTCCATTCTAAGTACGGGAAACATTTTTGTGATTTTTAATCCTCATACCACACTCCAAAACTCTCATGAAGAGCTCTAAAACTCTCTAGTTCAACTTACTAGTTTTTGAGGTATTATAATATCTCCCCCTTGGGATCATTCGTCCTCGAATGACGGTTATAAACACTTCTTAAGGTCACAACTCTAAGCTAACAGCCCATCATGCATGCACTACATCTAAATGCACACAACAAAAGAAGAAAACTTCAATTCCAACCTAAACACATTCAATGCAACACAAGGGAGTAGGAACTACTTCTACTAACCCAAAATGCATGAAGTTTTAAATCTACTCATTTTGAAGGACTAACCAACATCTCCTAGATAAAACATGCTCAACACACTCTCATTAAGCCTAAATGCAATTTACTCTCAAAAAGCATTTATTCAAGGAGGAATCTTTCAACTCCAAAACTAAGGCATGCTCATATAATCATCTCATGAAGTCTATATGCAAATCTTACTCAAATGCACTACATCATGAGGAAAAATATTTCATATAAGTCATTTCTAACATGACCTAAGCATTTCCATGAACATGCACCACATAAGAAGATCATGGAAACATACAATTCACACATGCCTTCATATAAAAGCAAATCAAGAGGAACCTATCATCTCAAGCTAGAATAGGAGTAGAAGGAAAAGGATGTGGACATCGGGTCATCTCATTGGTCCTTGGCCTCCCAAGTAGAACTCTTAACCAACTTCCTTACTAAAGAACACTTCTTACCACTTTATGGAACAACTTCTTTTTTCTCCTATTTCTTAACTTGCCGGTCGAAGATCTCTACCGGTACATCTAAATTAGAGAGATTCTCATTAAGCAACTCTAGCTCACAAGCAACCTTCCTAACACCACTCAAGATCTCACATGAGCCTAACAACCGGGACTAAACTTTTCATACTCACTACACCTCTCAAGGTGAGAATTTCAAGAAAACCTAACTCATGAGTATCAAGGACACTTAACGACCTTGCTATCTAAGCACATTATATCCCCCTTGGGAGAAAGCCTATACAAACTCTTTTAAACATCATTTATTTCAATTCTAAGGTCGGAGTAAGTTATCACTAAGCTTTTACATTCATCACACAAGATGATTCTAAACCATGGTGAATTACACTTCCAACCTTCTTAGAAGAGTCTATTCACTTAACCCATGAAGGCATTATTTAAACACCGTATTCAACCAATCTATCAACATACATATCCGGACAAGACCCATGACATCTCAAAACTACTAGTTGTAAGATAAAGGTAAAGTCCTTCGGAATATAAGATGGCTCACCAAAGTTGATTGGAATATCACATGACCTCAACATAATGCATGTTTATGATCCTGAATACATGTATCTGCATTATGAAATGATGCAGGCCAAATGGCTCAGTACATGGAATGGATGAGCATGTAAGGGGAATTCTAAAGCATAAACATAAGCTTGAACTTATGGAAAAGAAACATACTTACGTCTTCTCAGCTCACTCAACTCAACTCAACTCAACTCAATGAAACATAGTTCAACTCAACTCACAAAAAATAGGGCTCAACTCAATAGTAAGATACTCAACTCAGTGAAACATATTTCAACTCAACTCACAGAAATAGAGCTCAACTCAATAGTAAGATACTCAACTCAGTGAAACATAGTTCAATTCAACTCATAGAAATAGGTCTCAACTCAACAATAAGATACTCAACTCTGTGAAACATAGTTCAACTCTGGATACTCAAGGATAAAGCAACAATAAAATATGCAATATCTGGAAAGCTTTTAAAATAATAGATAATAACTCAGTTGTATGCAAAAATACAATAATAACTCAATTGTATAGAAATACAATAATAACTCTTGTATCTAAAGATACAAAATTACTCTGTTTGGAAGATTCTCTAACTGACAACCATCACTATAAGTTATGTAATGATACAACGTCTAGCCCATGCGTCCAAAACTTTCCTATATTTTGTCGAGGTATATAACCTACTAACTAAGTGGATCTACTAGAATATGCTAAAAAGCAATAAGGAATCATCTAAAAAGTATGGCCCTTTCTACCCACATTGGCTACATGGTTTATCGGGGTTGTGAGTTGTTAGTACTCTCCCCCATATATGTTCTCAATACTACTCCCAAAATATACTTAGCCTATATGTTTTAAAGAAAACATAACTTTTTATGTGTTTTGATATTATTACTCAAAAATCTTTCTCTTAAAAGATATGGTACTCAAACTGCTCAAAACTCTTTTGCAAATCTCAGTTTCCTCCTCTTTTAAATGTGAAAACATTTACTCTTGGTAATACTTAGTTCCCATATATTCATTTTAAAGAAAATGAAACTTGACTCTACTCTTCCTCATACTCATTTACTGAAGCCTTTAAACAAATTATGAATAATTGTGAAAGACTTCTCAAAATAAGGTTCATGCCGAATTATAGACGTGAACGACTCAGTTCAAGGTTTTCAGTAATCATATATAGAACTAAATACTCGAAACTCAATGACTCCAGAACTCAAGGACTCAATGATACTACTCGTCACATGAATGCTCGACTCATAGGGTTCATGTGGAATTATGGGTATGAACTACTCAACTCAAGGACTCAATGATACTTCTCATCTCAAGACTGCTCGACTCAAAGGATTCATGCAAAATTATGGGCATGAACTATGATGAGTACACAATTTGGACTCATTAAGGGATTCATTTTAATAGAAGTAGTGTCCTCAAATGCATCTTTTGTCTCAATAACTTATGTAAATCCTTAAGTTTCAGGTATTTGGAGTTTGAGGAAAAACATGTACACTACTTGGCAAAAAGAATAAAATGGCTGAAAAGACAAAGAAAAGAAGGCCTGAGGATCACCTAATGCATTCGACGAGTCGCCGAATGGACTTTACCTCGCCCAATTTTTCAGTGTGCTGAGCCCTGAAGGAAATGATCAAGTCAGCGATGAAAAAGAGCAGTCAGCGCGTCACCGAACAGTTCCGCGAAGAAGTACTTTATCGCCCAATGATCCAGAACGCGAAGATGCTGAAGGCAAAAGCTGAAAGGCGATGAAGCAGACCAAAGGGCGGATCGCCGAGTGCATCGGCGATCCCGACTAACTGCACCGAGTGATCCTTCACATCACATTTTTAGAAAACTATAAATATTAGTTTAAATTTTTATCCTAGTATGCAATTTCAGATACAACATTTTGTTTTCCTAAGTTCTTAGTTTTGGGAGACATTGTTCTTGAGCTTGAAGATTTGAAGGTTCCCAACCCCAAAAAATTGGGTGTGGGTCTTGAAGAATCTTCATCCTAGACTCGTTTAAAGTGAAAATAAATCATACCCAGTTGATGTTATTTTAATTTGGTATAATGTTTTTCATCTTTTGCATGTCTAGCTAAAACCCCAATTCTTGGGGGTGTGATTTTGTGAATATGGGTTAAATTTGTTGTCGGGTATTGTTTATTGTTAGTCTATTTGTGATTTTTTTTAGTAGTTGTGTTTGAAATTAAGGGAATTGTAGTTGCAAATACGATTTCATCTTCATGTTTTTGGCTTGCTCGAGAGAGGGGTTCAAAAACCAAGACTACTAAATTGATAGCTGGTGGTATTGGGTCGACATGGGTTCAGCTCGAGAGAATGAATCCTAGACCTTGTCACACACATTCAGCTCGAGAGAGTGAATGGGCTAAGGCGGATGTTGTGCTTAAAGCGGCAACTCGGTGTTTGAGAGAAACCGAGTTGATTCGGGGTAAGTTGCTTGAGAGAGAATTTACCCCACTAAAGTCTAGCCTAGTTACAAATATTCAATGCTTTTCTTTCAATAGCAATTACCCAATTGTCTAGTTTATCCCATATTCCTATTACATCCCAAAAATCCCCATCTCCTAATTCGTATCCTCTTATTTTCATTGTTTTTAGTTGTTAATTGCTACAAAAACCCCATTTGATAATTGACACTTGTGTCAAACCCTTTAACTTATGATGTTTTTACTCGATAATGTTTATAACTGTGGTTGACTAGAGCAAAATCACGCTTAACATTTAATTCTAAGAAACCGCTCCCTTGGGACTCGACCCCAACCCATTCGGTTGGGTTATATTACTATTGTACTATTGTAGACACTTGAATTGGAAGTTGTGTCTTGATTACGAAAACATCAAAATGGCGCCGCTGCCGAGGAGTGGTGTTACTTGAGAATTTCGAGTTGAGTCAAATTTTTCTTTTGTTAGTCGTAGTTTACTTACTTAATTTTTAGTTTTGTTTCGTTTGTTTGTACCTTAAAGCATATGACGTGAGTATGGTGAGCAACACTTGCGAGCAAATGCAGTTTCCTCCATTAGAGGTCATGATGGTTAGGGATCGCATCATAACCCACAAGCAATTGGAAGGCGAACGGATCCATGAGTCATGGACAGGATTTAAAGAGCTGCTAATTCAATGCCCCACTCATGAAATTTCCGATATAGTCCTTCTTAACCGTTTCTACAGAAGTCTTGGTCCCAGAAACAAAGTGTTGGTCGACCAACTCATTCCGGATGGTATTGCAAAACAGCCATATGCTACGGCAGTCCAACTACTTGACAAAATGGCTAAAACGAACCAAGAAGTAGAAAAGGACTTCATGCTGGTCGCACTGTTGACTCAGATGGATGAGTTGGCCAAAAAGATGGTGGAGATTGAGGTCCAATGTAGCAGGAAGGGTAAATACATCCCGCCTCATGAGCGAAGACGGCCTAAGGACAATGAGGGTAAATGTGTCAAAGGAATGCTCTCGATCATCTTCCACAAGGTTAATGAGCATGATAGAGTCCTAGATGAGATGAATGAGAACATTGAAGTGATGAAACAAATGATAGGTTCTCATTCTATGTAGATCCAGCTACTCAAGGGCCTTATGAGTCATGCATTACCTCATCTCTACTCGCAAAAAAACAAGAGGTTGCCTAGTGATACTATGGCTAACCCTAAAAGGGAGTTTGAAGGGTGACTTGTGTCGTGCCATGACATTAACTAAGGCACTATTTGGGAGGCAACCCAAAACCCTTTTTATGCTTTATTTTTGTTTTAGAAATAATGGTGTGTTGATTGTGCAGGTTTGAACGTAGAGAGTGGATGAAAAGTGCAGATTGGCGAGCAAAAAGGTACAGTCGGTGTTTCGCCGAAGAGGTCGGTGTGACCGACTTGACCCACAAATTGGCTCAACGCAAGTTTAGTTCAGAGCCTGTAAAACTTGGCAAACTCAAGAAAAGTTCTATGAGTCACCGACCTAGTCGGAGACCGCAATTCAAACAGCCACTTTGACCCCTAAGAAACTGAAGATCCTAAGTAAATCAGCGGGGAAAGTGACCTGTAACACCCCAACTTTTCCAAAACGTCTAAATTAACTCGTACCTTCGTGGAAAGACAAAGAGGATGAGTAATAAATTAAAAAGGATGTCGTATGTCATATTTTAAGTGTTCAAGGGTTTTATCTCAAGTTTTGAAGTTAAGTAAGTGGCAAAATAAAAGTTGGTGAAAGTTATCATAAGTTCTTTTTTAAAGATTTCTTTGAAATTTTGGTCAAATATATTGGATGTTTTCTCCCAATATATAAAGAGTTAGAAGGCCTATTACCCATTAAATCGAAGGCCTACGAATCTAGTTTGCAACGCACAAAACCCCGTATCAAACGAACATTCGAGTAAAACGTTATGAGGGTTTTACTAGGGACTGCCAGAGCAGAATCCGGGTCGGATCCGGAAATATGGTTTGTCGGCTATTTAACGTTTTAGCCATGGAAACAGTTCATTTCAGTTCCAAAAACCAGAGAGAAATCTTAGGGGAGGGTTTCTATGGAGTCCTAGAATAATGAAGGTTAGTTTTGACGATTTCTACCATTAAACATTGCCCCCGTGCCTAGAAATGTAATCCCTACACGTGGCAATCATTTTTCCCTTCAATTTGCTGCGTTTGGAGCTGGATTTTGAAGATATAGATTTGTAATTATTGGTGTTTCTTCAAGGTTTTAACTTGGTTAACTAAGGTAATCATCTTGGGACTCTTTTATGATTGTTTTTATGAATTTCTACGGACGTTTCGACAAATTGGAGCAATATAGCAAATCTGCAGATACAAGATTAATTATAAACTGTTTATAAGTGAGTATCATCTGTGTATATATAGTGTTTGCGAAGATTAGGACATAAGGAACAACTTTCGTGAAGGAACTATGGTCTTTCGAGCGTTCATTGGAAAGGTATGTTAAGGTTATTCCCTTCGTTCGACATGTTTCCTTAGATGTGGTTAACGTTGGTGATCTTGTAGATGTAATTGTGAGTGGTTGGCTGATTGGGTGGTTATAAACCCTCATTTTAGGGACTCATGATCTATTAAGAAAGACCCTAAGTTAAGAACGACTTGGAGATTATTCATATATATATTGGTTATAGCTAAATTGGTCGCCTTCAGCCTATTTAATTGTTTGTTATCGCCCTTGGGGCTATTGTGGTTAGTTGTTGAGGTATGAACTGCCTAAGGGGGATATGATGTTGCCTAATAGGACTATGTTATTGTCAAATAGGGCTATGTGTTGCCACGGGGCTATACTGATGCCAAAGAGTGTTATGTGTTGCCTACGGGGCTATTTTGACGCCAAAGAGGGCTACGTATTGCCTATATGGCTATGTGATGCAAAAGAGGGCTACGTGCAGCCCACAGAGCTATGATGTTGCCTAAGAGGGTTATGCGCTGCCTACGGGGCTATATCGTTGCCAAAAAGGGCTATGTGACTTCTTACAAAGACAAGGGGCTACCGATAATGTTATGTAGATTGAGTTGGCACCTTCTAGGCTTATAGGGGCCTAAGTAGGTGGTATGTTGTTTGTTCCTACCGGGCTTATGGGAGCTTGGTTAGGTTGATGTTTGATCATTATTGTATTTTATTAGATTCAGTAGTGGGTTGGCATGCTTATCTAAATTTGATTTCCTAACCTGATTGCTTTTGGTATATTA